>OX596382.1:80067097-80191573 GCA_951394425.1 Tipula unca
ATTACTTTTTTATTTGAGATTAAGCAGAGCCACTTAATTCGGGTACACAAGTATGGATTTAAATCCTACGAGTAGGATTCAAAATTCGTACATAAGTTAAAAATATTTTAACTCAAGAAGATAAAAAGGGGCGTTTGTTTGTCATTTTAGTTGAACTGATTGGGAGGGATCGGATTTTAATTCCTAGGATTTAAATCATACTCGTGTACCCGACTTTATACACTCATTTTCTGTCAAAACTACCATATACATCTGTGGTAATCGAATTGTTTATATAGTTATTTCAATTTTTTTGTTATGTTTAGTGTCGGTAAAAATAAATTAATTTGAAAAGAAGGGTGATTTTTTTTTGTTAATTTTATTTCTAAATTCTCCGGAACCTATTCAACTTTTCCAAAAAGTATTTTTATGAACTCTGTGGTCTTTTGTCAAATAAATAAGATGGTTTTGTCAACATTTTAAAAGTAGTATGGCACTTTTAAGCGACGAAGGGAAAAAATCGCTGCCAATTAGACTAGCATATGTATAATGTATGGTAATTTTTACTGAAATAATGTGTCCACTTTTGACCCTGTATATAAAAAAAATTGTTCTAAAAAATTTAAAGAGAAAACCCATGGTAGAACTATTAGATATAGTCATTACGAGAAAACGAAATACGTTGGTTTGGTGTGCCTATTATATTTTATTTTAGCTTTATCTCTTTGTTAATTCTCTTCCTTCTCTTACTCTCTCGTTTTACCTGGGGCCCTACTATCACTTTCGACAACGATTTTCGACGACGGTCGATTTCCTATAGTAGGCAAAGGAAGAAAAAGGAAAACAATACTATAAATTTACTATTGTTTACCTTTTTCTTCTTTTGCCTACTATAGGAAAACGACCGTCGTCGAAAATCATTGTCGAAAGTGATAGTAGGGCCCCTGATCATGATCATATGATGATCTTTATAGTATCATGTTTTTTTCTCTGTGTGCTACACATTTGTTTTTTAATTATAATGAAAATGGTTCAACACGTGCATTGGGAAAGATTGGATTTTTTAGTTGATCGAGATAATTTTTTATATAAATATTTTTGATAGATTTATTAAATATGTAAAATTATAAATTATATCGTTTTGTAGAAATTCTGTTGTGATTATCATACAAAGTACATGTTTTTGAGGGATTCCACGAGCAGCATAGAACACTTATTTAGATTTACAAAACTGAATAAATTGTTTTGATGACGAATTTCGAGTATTTCCAATGAAAACTTGATGTTTTTTATTTCAAACGTATTGCAGAATCGAATGCGTGTTCTAAGAAGGAGAAATTGAAAAATTGAACAAAACGATTTGTTGGTTTCGTTTTGACCTTTCGACCTCTCTTGTTTATTTTGCTTATTTTTATTATTCTATCGATGGCTCCACCTAGAAGGGGCGTCCTGAATTTATTATACTTATTTAGAATAAATATATTGATAATATTCACATTCTATATATGTTATACATATATATATATATATATATATATATATATATATATATATATATATATATATATATATATATACATAAATAAATATATATATATATATATATATATATATATATATATATATATATATATATATATATATACATATATTTATATATATAACCGGCTGCTGAATGCTTAAGAGTCCTACAGACCACTTTTTACCAAAATGACACATTTTAATGGATTACAGAATTTTCGGCTTAGCTCTTTCAGTCTTCGAGATCATAATAAATAGTCGTATTTTCTTTAGTTTTGAAGTAAAATTGAAGAAAATTGAAGTAAACTTTATATTTTATTATATAGATTTTGGTTTGTTTGATAAATTCTCATGACAATAACGTATATAAGTTTATTTAAAACTAAAGAAACCCGCTCAATTTGTTTTAGGAATAGTACAAATAATTTTAGTTTAAATATTAAAAAGCGTCTCCTGTAAAAGTAATTATTTGATTTTTAGGACAATTAAGAGCATTCACTCAGCAATATATATATGTACGAGTATTATATATATATATATATATATATATATATATATATATATATATATATACATATATGTATATATATATATATATATATATATATATATATATATATATATATATATATATATATATATATATATATATATATATATATATAATAACTTTCGATATTATTTCAAAAAACACTACTATGGATTTTCATAATTAGTTACCCTTAAGACGTTATAAACCGTTAAAATTAAAAAACTCATTTAAAACTTATTTATCGATACCTTAATTGACTAAGAAAGTAAGAACTATTTGCACTTTTTAATAAACATTTAGTTGGCGTTTGATTTAACTGGAAAAGTAATAATTTTTACAATCAAACGGAAAATAACGAAAAAATAATTCATAAAGTGATGTTCGCCGTTATTCATTTTGAAACCGAGATCGTAGAGATTATTTTTGTCATTATGATTGTAGCTGATAAGTGATAACTTATTGGTTACCAAATTGTAGAATAATGTTTTTTCTTAGCTTTTATGGATTTCAATATATTGTAAATTTAGATTATCTTCATTTTAAGCCAAATGTGTAAATGAAATATCGTTTTCCCTCTATGCTCAAATAATGGCCATATTATGGTCCAAACCTAAGCATCACTTCGATTTTTTCGCCGTGAGCGCAAAGTGAGTGAGAGAAATGTTAAATATCGTCACCTAGGATTTATCGGTGACTTGAAGCGAGAATTTTTATAGATAAATAAAAAATGAAAGAAAAAAGCACCAAAATATTTGTTTTTTTACATATACATAAATGTAGACATTCGATTTTTTTTATTATTTCGCAAGAATATAATCAATATTAATATTTAGATTTTTAATAATAATTAACAGTGTTAAAGGCCAGTAATGGCCTTTAACACTGTTAATTATTATTATTATTATTAATATTTAAAATATGTTTGGTTATTAGGCCATAAACCAAAAATTACAAACAATCAAAAATTTTCAAATTGACTGATAAACAGGAAGTATCCGGTATATACCCCATAGATTCTCAATTGTTGACTAAACCAAAGATTCGGTAAAATTTATCTAATTCAAGTAAAATAAATAATTATAAAGAGACTAAAATTATTATTCGACACACAAACGATAAATTATTTGAATTTTATTAGTAAATACTCTATCAGGGAAAAATATATGTACATAATAAACGACGCGTACCACCGTGTAAACTCTCTTAATTTACCGCCCCGTAAACTTGAACAGTCACGACGATAGATATCCATATTATGATTCTCACCTCACCTCCCACCGTGACATCTACAGTCGCGCGAGTCAAATTTTGGTATTATGATTCTCACTTTAATTTGGGCGAGTGACATACGCAGCGCTATGCGTCATTTATGATATTTTGGTTTCTTTAAGTTAATAGTTGTTATTGTTTTGTAGAATTTTTGACATTTGGTCAAATTCAAATCTGATCCTTTCACACTACCGGATAACTAGTACTTATCAATTGATATTTAAATGTACATATTTTTAAAATATTCTAAAGCAAGGTGTTATAAATTTCTTGATTTACAAGCATTTTTCGTATACATGAAGATGGGCTTTCGTATCTATTGGACAAGCTAGAAGGTAAATTCAAATCATCTTATTATTATTCATCCAGTATTCCTCCACGGGCAATGTCTGGGTTTTTCTCCATCTCCGCAACGAATTTTGCGAATTGTTCGCCATTAGCTATTTTTGGTTTATTTCTATGTAGCTAGTTATGAAAAATAAAAAATTGTATAATACATACAACATAAACATCATTTATTATAATGCAACAATTAATATTTATTACATTATTAATTATTGTAATACATAAACAAATATAAAACCTTACGATTTGCGTTTCATTTTGTCTAACGTAAAAAATACTATGTATATCAATATCAAAAATTATTTTCTCGCTCAGTCTCGCCACCAAATTGTAGATGAGGATAAGGTGATCTCAAATTGCAGGTGAGAATCATAATACCAAAATTGAAATACGGTGACGTCGCGTCGCTCAGTAAGTGAGATTCATAATAGGGGCAAGAGTCAGCGAGGCGAGAAACATAAATAGGGCTATTAATATTATTATTTTTTAAAATTCAAAATATCTTGAAATCCATGAACGTTAAGAAAAAACAGTATTCTACTGTGGAGTAAACAAAATCATCAGCTACAATCGTAGTTGAAAAATATGCATCTCAACGACCTCGTTTTCAAATTAAATAATGGTGAAATCACTTTTTGTCATTTTTTCCGTTACAGTTTGGTTGCAAAAATTATTACTTTTCACAAATTAAATACCAACTATACATTTATTAAAAGGTGCGAATAACATTTTTAGTTTTTATGATATTGGTAATGAAACGCGATTTTTAACTTTAATGGTAGCTAATTTCGTCTTAACGGTAGCTAATTTCGAAAATTCGTAGTACTAAGTTTGACCATTGTTTGACTCAGATTTGTATGCTCTTCATCTATTTCAATATAATATATATATATGTATATATATATATATATATATATATATATATATATATATATAAATATATATATATATATATATATATATATATATATATATATATATATATATATATATATATATATATATATATATATATATATATATATATATATATATATATATATACTGGGTGTTCCAATATTCGCTGACATGAGTCGTATAGTTGAACTCTTTGATCAAAATGAAGGTGTCTTTAGATGTACCGTTTCGCACTGACAAGCTAGCCTTTGACGTTCTAAGCGTTTAAACAGGATCCTTCCAACATAGCACCCTATCTTGAAGAAACTGCTATAACAGAAAAATTGGTAACTAGAATTTTAAAAAAATTTCATTCATTTGAAAGTTTTTAAAAAAATTTTTCAAACAAATTATGATTATTACCGTTATCTATAAAATGATATAAATTCATGATATTGAACAAAATCTTTTAATTACAAAATTGTTAAAAACCGAAAATTTATGCGCTCGGTATTGATATTTTTAAATGTTAAATTACCCTTATCTTAGAGCTTTTGAAAAGCTATTATTTATCATAATTGTAAAAATTAATTTATCTAAAAAACTTAAAAACAGTTAAATTTCATTTTTCCTTGTTCAATAAACTCAAGTGAAAAATAACAAAATTGCATATATGTACATATGTACAACCTTAAGGTATTGGAATTAAAGGAAAAATGAATTTTTACATTATTACTATTACATTTTTTAGATAAATTGATTGACACAACTGTGACAAATTATAGCTTTTTCGAAAGGTAGAAAATAAGGCTATTTTAATTATGAAAAATGCGTATAGCCACAGAGGGATTTTAACAAATGAAAGTTCTAGAAGGCTAAACCTTTTTTCAGATAGCGATAGCGGTAATAATTATATGTAGTTTGCTTCAAAGAAAATTTTATAAGGTTTCAAATGAAGTTTAATACTAGTCTCCAATTTTTCTGTTACAGCAGTTTCTTCAAGGTAGGGCGCTTTGTCAGAAGACTCTTGTTTAAACACTTATAACTTGGAAAGCTGGCTGGTCAGTGCGAAGTGGCACATCTATTTAGTCACCGTTTTGTTCAAGGAATCCCTCCACGATGCCATACGTGTCATTTAATATATATATATATATATATATATATATATATATATATATATATATATATATATATATATATGGTGAAAAATACGTCAACTCACAAATTCAGTATATGGAGCCGGAAGTCATATCAACATTTTATGTTTTTTTATTTTTTTATTGTTTAATACTAAAAATAAAAAAAAATAAAAATTTTATGGAAGACGACTTTTTGTTGTTGTTGTCGTAGCCAGGGTGTCAAATATTTCAAAAATACGCGGACATGGTAATGTATTTGTGGCTGTCAAATAAAAACTAGTTGTCGGATAATTATGATAGAGGTTTTTTTTTCAAATTTCAAATTAAGATCTATATTTATCCAATTTATCAGACAAATAGTAATAAAAACTTATTTCCTCGATAAAGAACGGTAAATAATTTTCTAAAAAAAAATAAAATTGAACAATGCTCTATTTATAAATCCGTTATAACGGCTTAAAGGTAACGAATTTGAAAGTATCGTAGAACAATGTTTTTCTTAGAATTTAATTCTCTATACGAGTGTCGAATAAAATTTTATTAATTGGAAACAGGGTTTTCATAAAGGTGACCCGATCTTACTTAAATTTGTTTTTCAAGAAAAAAAAAACATTACCATCTCCGCGTATTTTTCAAATATTTGACACTCTGTATCTTAAGCTACGACAACAACAACAAAAATCGTCTTCCATAAAAATTTTCTTTTATGAAGTACTAAACAATAAAAAAAGAAATCACATAATTAAAATATAACTTCCTCAAAT
Organism: Tipula unca; assembly: GCA_951394425.1. Taxonomy (NCBI): domain Eukaryota; kingdom Metazoa; phylum Arthropoda; class Insecta; order Diptera; family Tipulidae; genus Tipula; species Tipula unca. The sequence continues at coordinate 80,073,523 of OX596382.1, forward strand.
TTCTGAGTTGACGTTATTTTCACCATAATATATATATATATACATATATATATATATATATATATATATATATATATATATATATATATATATATATATGTATATATATATATATATATATATATATATATATATATATATATATATATATATATATATATATATATATATATATATATATATATATATATATATATATACTATATATATATACTATATATATATATATATATATATATATATATATATATATATATATATATATATATATATATATATATATATATATATATATATATATATATATATATATATATATATATATATATATATATATATACATATATACATATATATATGTGTGTATATATATATATATATATATATATATATATATATATATATATATATATATATATATATATATATATATATATATATATATATATATATATATATATATATATGTATATAAGTACATAATATATATAATTGGGTCTTTCCATTATTCCATTATAATACAGCCAATTTTTAAATTAATTTTAAAATTAATTTCCTCGATTATTTATTTTTTAATTTTTTTCATCCACCATTTCAGCTTCTGCGGCGCCGTTTAATTTTTCAGAAAATTATCCACAAGCACATAGCAGTCTTTACCTTTACCTTCACAGCAGTCCCACGTCAAATTTTCACAAGACACTTCTTTAACAGTTCTCTCTCTATTTTGGTTCTGATGAATTCTACACAGATATTCATGTTGAACAACGACAGTCGAATTAGACAGAATTACTTCGTTTAAACTGTACAATCTTATGCTGCATTTATTATAAATTCTCTCAATTGTTATCTCATGTTTTAAAAACTTTTAAATTAACTGTGTCGAATTAACTGTAAAGCCATCTTAATAAATCAAACCTCCATGTTCAAAACCAAATTTAATTAGAATACATAAATTGACAAAAATTATCGCTCTCTTCATACATGTTGTATGGATATACATGATTTTAGTTTATAAAGTAAAGTAACTAGAAATTATTATTTTTTGAAATCAATTGAAACTATAAACATTGATTTTCACCTGACTTGATGGATTTTTCCGAGTTTTCCATTTTTTTGTATTAATTAAAGGAAAGAAAATAAGATACTTTATTCTCTAATAACGCTCAAATAGAAATAAAATTAAAAATTGTAAGAGACATTGTGTACATAACCAACAAAATAATTTAACCCCATCAAACAAATAAACCGAAAATAGAATACATCAATGAATTTTTTAAAAATGGAACAAACATATGCCAATTCTTTGGGGTTTTAAAAAAATAAATGTTCGTTGACACGAAAGAACGCGTAAGAACATGATGTTTTTTTTTCTCTGTGTTAGTAAAGAGAGAAGAGAGGTAAATACTGATAGAACGAGAGAAATGTATTACTATGACGTCTTCTATTGATTGTTTATGTTTATGAAACGATATAATGAACACGAGTTGGTGTTAGTTAAAATTCCAGAAAAAATTGATATTTTCAAAAAAACTTTAATAATATAAACACGTATTTAAAGAACAACAAGAGAAACACGACTGACTACAAATAACGTTTTGCTTTTTCATTGAAATATTTCTAATGAGATGGATATAATTTAACTCCCGTTATGAATTTGTATGAGAACGCCTTATAAATGAATTTCACGTAGTGACCGAAATAATTTGAATATCACTGTATTTTACAGATCAGTTTAAATTAAATGTCACCGACAAAATAAATAAAAACAGTACAACAGTTCAACTAAAGATCCAAGAAATGTGTACGTCTATTTATATGACGGTTTGTTGACAATATTGCAATTTTGGGGTAGTGGTATAATTCGGAAATGATATACAAAATAATTTAAACTAATGATTAAATTAAACAATTTGGAAAAACTTAACAATTTTAAATGAAAAATTAATATTTTGTTTCTAGAAACGATATATTCATTTCTAGTCACGAAATGCTTATTTTTGAATTAAATTTGGCTAAATTATTGGAAATTGTTTAGTTTAATTATTAATTAAAATTATATTGTATCATTTGCCATTCAATTTTATTATAAATATGTTCTTATTTCATAAAGCGTTCAACACATACAAAATTATAACAAAGTAACAGAAAAATAGTACGACAAATATTCTGACGAAAAATATAAACTTTATTTTCAAATTTGTGTGCAGATGCATTTCGTTTTTTGTATGAAATTGCATTTGTTTTAGCAATGCTACCAGGGCTGGGATGTTATAAAATTACTATTTTCGATATTCGATAGACGTTTCTCAAAAATAAAATTGTATGCTATTTCATTTATTCAATTAAATTTTTTTTATTGCGATCTCAGCATATTAGGATTAATTTACATACTATCCGTTTTTCCTTATTTCGTTAGCTATCGAAAATTAAAAATGATGAATTTTTATCGAATGGATTTATAGAAATAGAGTCTAACAGGCTGTGGACACAATTGAAAATGTTGAATTTAATACGAAATAGAGCACAAATTTGTTCTTAAAAAGAGAGACGTATAAATATAATCAAATGGCTAACTTTAAACAAGTCGTTTTTTATTTATTTTGTTAGATGTAATAAATAATATAGGATGAGATAACAAGTTAATAAAACATTTGCTTAATGACGCATGGCTGTAATAAATATTTATCGCCACTTTTATTAAGTATAAAAAAAATTGTAAAAACAATAAATTTCAATTTTGCAGCCTGTGATGGTTAAAATGTAGGCCGAACATTTCAAGACTTGCATTATTTTTAATTGTTAGTTGATTGCCTATGATAATCATTTATAAAATTTGAATTAACTTTAAATATCCACTCATTTTTGACAACCGACAAATATTTATTTTTATCGTTTTTTAAATTTGATGCTTCTGGTGGCTAGGGCGAGAGCAGAGACGGTTTTACCATTTTCTGAAAGATTGAACCTATCAAATGCTGTATCTAGTATACTTATATTTTGATCTAGCGTTTTAATTTTATAAAATGCCTTTATCTCAGGTATTTCCTGACGGTAATGGCATTTTATAAAATTAATTTATTCTGAACCGAGACATTTCTAAAATGATTTGGCTTTTGCAAATATTGTTGAGCTGAAAATATGTGCGAGTCCAAAATCAGAATTCAAAATGTCAAAACCAAAATATTAAAAGTGAGAGAACCGAAGGTAATAAAAAATATATCCTCTTTTTTCAATGAAGAACACAAAAAAAATAAAAATTGAAAGATTAATTTTGAAAATTTCAAGAAATTGGCTGTATTATAATGGAATGGCCCATATATACGTAGAATTTTGTTCACATTTTGTTATATAAAATAATTAACACCCATTTTATTTGTTTTTGTTATATTTTATTACAACAATAATAAAATTCTTAATTTATGGATTGTTTTAATTAGGAACAATCGAATATTGAAGTGACAAAGTAAAACACTATAATTTGTAACGAAAATAGTTTAGTATAGAATGCTATTTGACATCTAATATTTCGTGAAAAAACGGTTGCCGAACATGAGACATCGACTCATTTAAATTCTGAACGATGCCGTGTCATTTATTTCGCTATATCCAACGATATACAATCGCCCATAGGTTATTATGATTCGGCGATTGACCTGACCACATCAACAAAACGTTTATTTTTTTAAATTAATCGATTCTTGTGTTAATCAGTTTAGCCGAATGCTTTTGATCGCTGTTCTATTGCAACATCGACATTAACGATTTCTTCATCCGTTTGACGCAAAATTATTTTTAAATAAATAAATCGGCCCTTATACTATTTATCAAATGGATTAGGTCGATTCTCTAGGCAGAAAAACATTCCCGAACCATCACACTTGCAGAAAGAAATCACTTTATACCTTTATAAAAACCATTTCAGCGGATTTATAATAATCGGCGTAATTATTATTTTCATTTTGCTTTCTTTATTACAAAACGACAGCCGTCGAACACAGTTGGCGAACTGTATAGTAACAAGTGTTCATGTAAAAACCATAATTGAATCAAAATCGTATCATGGAATTCTGCTTAGTTTGTTGCTTCAATATTCAACACTTTGTTTCTAATTTACTGTAATTTTGTTAAAATAATCTATAAATGAAGTATTTTATTATTGTGTGTTAGAGCTGGTAGTGATATTAATACATATATGACAAACATAACATGGGTTTACATTAATCATTTTATATAACAAAATGTGTACAAGACGCATTATGTGCTTTAGTTTGACCGAATCTATATAATTAAATTAATTATTAAACAAAAATAATGATTCAATACAATACTTTTAAATTTATTTGTAATATATTAATTTAAATATTATTATTCTATATAATATTATTTTATAGTGTTTTAACGTAAAATAAAAATTGATAGTTAATTTAAAAATTGTATAATGTTTTTAACAGATCCACTAATATATTATATTTTTAATAAGCTGGATGTAGGCCAGCTTCTGAATTGGAAATTTGTTTATTACTAAAATAATCTAAATATGTATAGATGTATTTTCATTTATAAACAATTAATTATTTATATTCGCGAATATTCAGCGCCTTTTCTAATAATAGTAATAATAGAATATAGTTTATATAAATTGAATTGGGAACACATACTTATTTTAATGTTACATACATACTTGAAACTATCATTTAAAAATTAATTATATTCTGTATTGCACCCAAATTGTTATATTTTTGCAGTTAATCTGGCAAAATCTGTTATTATTAGGTAATTATTGTAATTATGTTTTTCAAAATCTATGTGAAATACAGATAGGAATATTGAATTATAGGAATATTGAATGATAAGAATATTAAATGATAGGAATATTGAATGATAGGAAAATTGACTGCAGCATCATTTTATCTAGAATTATTATTTAATGTTATTGTGCTCTCGGCTTTGTGTACATGTTTATTTCATCCGCTGGATCAGAATTTCAGAAATGCTGAGCAAATATACAAATTATGTTTGGAATATACCATTGACTTTCACGAAAAATATAATATAATTATGTATTTACAAAACACAATTATCATTGCCCTTTCGGTATTTACATAGACATAACACTCCCCTTTCTATATTTACATAGACTAGACATTTTTTACGAAAAATACTATAAAATCCTTAAATATAATACCACGTAAACTATATTCCCACTTTCAATTTCAGTATAATCAATTTTTACAAGTTTTAGGTAAGAAATGAAACTGAAACTTTGTAAATAACATCGACGATATTTAATTTTTATTTGCCTACTGTAATTTTGCAAATTTAAAGCATTAGTAATTACATATAGCCTTATGAAACATTTTTTATAGTATTATGAATTTGTTTACCAAAATTATGCTTAATTATTAAAATACATCATACGTCACTAAAATACTGAATTATTGTGATTATTGATGATTAAGAATCTCCGTACCTTAATCTATTTATTAAATGTTTTCGTTCATCGAGCAATTCTGAAGGTTAGAGATAAAATTGAAATTTTATTGTACAATGGAAAATGTAAAGTGTGGAAAAACTTTAAACGCCTTTTTCTCGGAACTATCGATATGCAGGTACAAGAATTCATTATTCAAATGACGATTATGTATTACTAATTTATATATTTGTCTTGTCTATAATATTTAAAAATAAAGTTTCAAATATGTATTTTATGGGTTTTTTATAAATATTTTATAAATTTATGCTACTCTATAAATTTGATAGATTATTGCACGCGTAAAATGTTTGAGTCGTTCTATAATATTATCAATACCAATCGATAAGGGGTGGTCATTAATTTTACTAGCTCAGAGCAAATGTGATGTATAAGCTGTTTAATTTAAATAAGTTACTTAATTTCAATTTACTAAATTTTAATAGTATAATATAATATTTATATATTTATAATGATATGCCTACCCCTAAAAAAATACTCTCTAACATTTTCCATATCGATTCGCGCCTTGTGATTGGTTCTGTTTTTTTGAGTTTAATTTATGCTTCTGTTGATTGATTCGTTCTCGTAGTCCTTCAAGCATTTGATCGATTTCTTCGACACTATATGCATAAATTAATTTACAATTGGACGCAGTTAAACGATTATTTTTGATGTACTTAATTGCATGTTGTATACAATAAATCGCACCTTCTTCCTCCGTTTTGACCAGTGAGATATAAAGATTTGCTCGACATATATCGCATTCATTTTCTTCTATCACTTGTTTACGATTTTTCGGTGCTGTCAATTTTTCCAATTTTGTTATACCAACGGCCTAGATAATAAAATGTCTTCAATTAAACTAAACTTCTAATTTTATTCGCCTATTAATTAGAACTCACCTTAAGCTTACGTCGTAATGCAACTTCTTTTTCATACATTTCAGTTGCCATTGGTAATATTTGAACCAATGTCTCGTAATTAGATCTAGTGTCCGACGATATAGCGAATAGTAGTTGTTCCAAAGAAAACACAACTGGTTCACAACTCTCTTCAATATCCTGTCATTTAAATAAATAACAAAAAAAGTCATAACTTGAGAACCATTAAAATAAATTATGTATTGTATATTACCTTGAAATCTTGTTTGGCAGTCTCTAACCAACTGTTTGTTGCGAAATAAACGCTTTCCGATACCACATAACCGGTACAAACACTTGAAGTATAAGCTCTTGGAAATACGACTACAAACTCGCCTGGTAATTGTTCGGTGCGGCAAAGCGATACATTTTTTTCGGTTAACATGTACGGCGGTACCATAGCGGTATCACTAGGCAACCAAATTGTTTTATTTTGACAATGGGTAGGTACTAACGTAACTAAAGCTGAACGAAAATTGGTACTTTGTTCATCTGGTACGCCATACCAAATTTTACTCGCACCAGTATGTAAATATTCGATCCACGGTAAACCATGTGGATCACGATACCAACAGCATCCACTAAACAACATACCAAATTGTAAAGTTGGTACGGTTACACCCATGACTGGACCCAAACTTCTAAGTATTGAGCCACTATGATTGGTTAATACTTTTAAATTCCATGGATGTTTCGCACATGGGGATGATTTTGATTTTGGCCCTGGTGTTGGAAATCCATAACCCCATCCACTGGAGTCAATCGACCCAGAATGAACACAAATATGACAATCACGAACGGCAACATGTCGCCAAAATTCCGCTTCTATCTCACTGGTATCTGGCTCAGAATTTTTAAACCATACTGACATTGTGTTGCGAGCTATTCGGAAAAATGCACTCAATGGCATACTTCGACCTTTTACAATACATTCCATAATATCACCACTGTCCGAATCATCTGACTCATCTTCATCATCGGAACCTTCATTACTAACGCTATCAGAATTCATACACCGATCCGCGTTACGCCTGGCTTTCGCTTCCCGTTTTGCCCAATCAGCTTCCACCTCATCGAATAACTTCTGTCGTTCCGCTGGCGAAAGTGTATCATATGGTAATAAATATTTACAATAAATGTCGTCTAATTTAGTGACGCGATCATGAGCAGTTTTTGGAATGCACATTTCTTCCGCCACTTTGGTCCATTTTTTCTTTTCAATGACATCTTTTAAGCCACCTAATTCTTGTACAGTGTGATAGAGGCGTGGCAGGTCAACTTCCATACCACCAATCCAAGGAGGGTGGGCCATTGAAATATTTTGCGTGGTTAAGTACTTTTTTATAGCACATAATTCTTTGGTGTTAGGTCCCCAGCGATTTAACATTCGATGCACATATTGATTATAGGCATTAAATCTTATTTCATCAGATAATTGACAGTCTGGCTTGAAACTATCTGGTGGAATAATTTTACACAGTCCGAATCGTGATGCCGCTGTCGCAATCCTCTCAATATATTCCATGGGATCAGAAAATTCCTTCTCGGTGGGCCGAAACACAGGTGCATCAACCATTTGTGCTGGATCATCATGCATTGGAAATGTCGTATTATTGATAGGAAATAGAGAAATTTCATTTTTAATTTTCGTTGGTCGGTTATGAACCTTTTGATTAATTTTACTCGACAACAAGGATGAATTTGAATTTACCCGAGATAATTGAGAGGAGTTATTTTGTGCTGTTTGTAGTGGTGATTGTGATGGTGTATTTGTGCAAGTCGGATTGGGTTCATCAACAGTAGAATTATTCGATTTGAATCGAGGCTGAACAGTGCCAATTGGTACGGATTTACACGATTCTTTGCCTGCGATTAAACTTTTCACTAGTTCCTGGACATTACCTACAGTCTCGGGAAGTGGTGTCGATGTAGTGCCCATATGAGTTTTTGTTACTAATTTAGCGTGCATTATAACACGTTGATTGGGGCCCTCTGGACCCTCAGTTCCAAGTTTAACAGCGACTCCTTGAATAATTTGGTCAGATTTACCACTTGATAAATTTGTTCCTTGAAGTGGAATGTAAAATGTGTGTCCATCCGAATCAGAATCATTATTTTCGGCTGTTTTTTCTGTAATCGATTTATTGGAGGTGGTTGTCGAAACATCTTTCGTAGGATTCATTTCTTCTAAACTAACTTGCACGGCTATCGACGCCGATTTCATATTTTCTTCTGGACTAAGTGTTAACGACACTTCTGGTTGTGATGCCATATTTTTTTTAGGAGTTCGTTCTAATTCCTCTTTAGTTTCGCTCGTAGTGATTTCCTTAGTATTTGTTGCAACCACTTTATCACTTGTTTCTTCATGACGTAAATTTTCATTTGATTCACGTCGACTGTGTCTGCGAAATGGTGTGGCAACTGGGATTACATCATCTTCTTTGTCAAACGAATAAATGCTTGTTTCATTTTCTGGTGAAAATGCGCCAAATGAATTGACAACTAATTTCGATTTTGCACTGTCTGGTAATTTTGTATTATATACCGGTGTTCGACGTTGATTGAAAATTAATTTTCTATCTGTATTTTGTTGGCGTTTTTGATTTTGTTGTTTAGAACCCTTCGCTTTCGCATTCGTAGTTTTAGGCTCAGCTTTCGGCTTTGGTTCGCGCTTCTCTACAGTGTGTTTATGTTCATTATTTTGCAATAAATTTCCTGAAGAAATTTTTTTGTCCGATTCCTTTTCTTCTTTCGGATGTTTTAGTTCAATAACTGCGGGAAAAACTACGGGTTTTTGTACAACAGATGTAGAATTGATTTTATTTTGAATTGCTTGTGGTTTAGGAGGATCTGGTGAGTTTATTAATTTATCTCTAATTACTACTTGCTTAGAATGCTCATTATTTGTATTGGTGGCCGGTTTATATGCGGACTTAGAGATTTCATAGCTCGCCTGCAATACTGCAGAAAGTGATGAATGTGGTACATTAGAATCCTCCGGCAATATTCGTTCAGAGCTATACAAATTGTTTAGTTCCTCTTTGAATGTTTTTTCTTTTATTGCTTCATCCTTTATTACAACCGGTTTGGCTTTAAGTGATGGCCCTAAATTTTGGAAAAATTACAAAAATCAGATTCTCGACACACTTTCTTATGTTAATCTAGGTTTGAAAAATCTTACCTTTAATTAAATTTGAAGATGATATTGTCGAAATTTTTTCACGTGATAACATGTTCTTTTCTGGTCTTGATCTAGGTTGTCTACTCGTTGATGGAGAAACTTGTGACTCAAACCTCGATCTTGGTTGTCTACTTGCTGTTTGTGAAACTTGCGATTCATCAATATCTTTAAATGGTGAAATGGATTTTCCATAAACAATAGGCTGTAATGGAGAATCTAAATCGTTTAAATCTATAAAATCAGACATTACATCTGGATCCGGTGTGACACAACTTTCAATCAACCATTTTTGTATTTGTTCTTGAGTCATATTAACTTTGGCCCGTCGCCTCTCTTTACTCGACAGCTGTTCACCCAAAATAGCCTCAGTTGGAACAACTGGACCTAAGGAAGGTTTATGAATTGAACCACATTTTCCTAAGGTGCATTTTGTATCAATTGGTCCTGAGCTCTGGGCGAGACTTACACTTGCAATACCAAATATTTTACCAGATTCCTCCATACTCGGAAGAGGATTCATCAAATCTCGCATAGTACTGGAAGTGGTGAGTTTCATTTGTTTTGCAGAATTTTCCGACTTTAATATCGCCATTTCCTCAACTTCTCGCAGTTTCTTCATTATATCTTCCTCATTTTCTAGCGATTTTGACATTCGTTCGAGTGACAGATCTTCAAATGATTTATTATTCATATCGTTAGTTTGATTAATTCTAGAAGATTCCAAATCATCTTTGATATCATACGCAAATGTTGTGCGTTGAAACGGAGATAGCAAATTGGCAGGTGTTTTTAGTAAATTGTTTTCTTTTATTGGACTCGGCATATCATGCGAATATAATTCTTCGATTTTAGAAAAATTGGTAACCGTAGAGTTTAATGTTGGCTTAAACGATGATAGAGGTGTTGTAGTATTCAATTCACTTCTATTGGCGGTTTCTACTTTTGCCTCGGTGGTTTCGTTTTGCACAATGGAACTAGTAGTAACTCGAAGTTTTTCCACTTCATTTTGTTTTGTAAAATATTTTTTTATGTTTTTACTATAGGCTTTTGTGGCTAGTGGTTCCTCATCTGAATCACTAAAGCTTTTCTCCAATTTTTTTTGTGTTGTAGTTTTTGTCGCTATTTTCGCTTTAGATGTTTCCTTTTTCACAATTTCAATAGGATTTATTATTTTGTCATTTCTATTATTTTTGTACTTTTCTTTGAGTTCATTTTCCATTTTTTGAGTTTTTCGTACATTGGGTAGTTCAGGAAAACTATCGATCGATTGATTATCATCGTCTCCATCATTCTCATTTGATGTAAGTTTTCGGCCAATAAGCTCCATATAAATAGTGGCTGCTTCTTTAGTTTTACGCGATGGACGAGGTATTCGTGCTTCGATTTCGATATGATCCATTAACGGTATATGCGTTTCATTAGGTTTTTCATTTTCATGAACTAATTTCTTCTTTTTGTTGTATTGCCTCTTTTGTGGAATTGGTGCAGGAGGATTATTTTCTTGCAGTTTGATGTACGGAATATTAACAATTTTAGATGGCTTAATTTCTATTTTTGCTGGACTGACAATTGGAACGTCAACCACATGTACCACAATCGGCTTTTCGATTTTTTTTAATTTCTCAGCCCTTTTCTTTATATTCAAAGTTGTACTTTTTTCGTCAGATTTCTCAAAATACCGTTTACTTCGAGTTACTTTGCCTGTACTACAACTTTCTTGACTTACAGCAAAAGGTTCTTTAGATTTCTTGGTAATAGATATTGCCAGTGGTTCATTATCTGCCGATGAATAATCTTCACTTCCACTTTTATCTTCTGCAGTATCTAGCTTTGGAATAACATGATCTGTTTTAAAAGATCTCGTATTTCTAGTTTGCCGTACTGGTACAATCATTTTTTCTTCAGCTTTATTACTGGAACTACTACCTGGACTATCCGATGCATTTAATTTATTATCTGCATTTTTTAAGCGTAATTTTCCTATTTTTTTAGTTTTTAATTTGATTTTGGGTGTTGATGTGTTTTTAGTTTGTTCAAATTCTTCGGAGGCGGTTGCTGTGATTTCATTTTTTGTTTGTTTGTTACTTCGCAAGCCTGGTTTACGAATAACTACGAGCGCAGACTGTTTTTTCTTACTGTTTTTCACAACTTCATTATTTAACGTGGCTTTATATGGCGGTTCAATTTTAGTTGGGAGTTCAGGTTCCATTTCAATCGTTTCTTCAAGTACCGTCTCATTTTGTGTTGGTTTAATAGCAGTCGCGTTAATATTCGACCTCGTCTGAATAGTTGTGCGTGATTTAACATATCCTTTAGATCGTAGCTTTGCGATTCTCTGGTCATGATATTTCTTCCGTAATGCCTGCATTTTATCGCGATTTGGAATTTGTTCGGCTCGTTTTCTAACGCCAAACGGAATGAAACCATCTTTATTATCACTTAGTTTTTCTAGTAGCGCTGGCGCTGATTTATTAATCTCAATATTTGTATTATTTTCACTTGATATTGGTAAATCGAAAATACTGCGCATACTACTATTTGCAGTATTTCCGTTTCCTTCTGATTGGTGCTCACCACTTGCCAGTGATTCACTCGTTCCCAAAGTTGCATTTTTTGGGAAATTTTGAGACTCTTCGTACTCATTATTGTTATTGACATTATTGCTAGTAGTACTATTACGGTTATTTGAATTGAAATAATCTAAATGTGGTGGAAGTATAGGGGTACCACGAAAACATAAAAATGTTAAAAAATCTTCTGTGTTTGGTCTTTTGTGTGTGATTAATTCAGTAGGTGGTAATACCGGTTGTGTGGTATCTTTACCAACTGCACATGGTTGCTGTGGGACTGTTGTTGATAAATTTGTTGCTATTTGAAAAGTTGATGAACTCTGGCCCTGGGCAAATTTGCGTTGTGCATGTACTTTTGTTCTAGAATATGAAATATTGATAACATTTAGTTAGTTTAATAGTTCTAGCATAGACAAAACAGTATATAGATATCTCATTTGTATTTGCACAACGTATGAACGAGAAAAAATATTTTAAATGGTGTTATTGATATTCCATAGTTGCACAAATACAACAATAGCCGTGTTTCTTGACGCATGATCTGATCCGGATCAGATCATATCTGCTTCCCTTTCATTTGTATAGCCGCGTTTCATGAAATCAACACAAAAATTGTACTATTTTTTGTTTTTGTATAAAAATTTTGAACCAAAATGCTACTAGGATCAAAATAATAACCTATAAACAAAAAATAATACAATTTTTGTGTTGATTTCATGAAACGCGGCTATACAAATGAAAGGGAAGCAGATATGATCTGATCCGGATCAGATCATACGTCAAGGAACACGGCTAATGACATACGAAAAATCAGAAGTTTGTTATACTCTGTTATTGTACAAATGAGAAATCTAGTATAATTCTCTATGGTTTTAGTTTAATGATTATCTGAAATGCTAATAAATCTCTTAATTAAAACAGAATAAATTAAACACGATCAATAATGAAGTGAGACACAATTTGATAACAAAAGATTCTAGTATAAACAACCATTTTAGGCAAATCAAAGTTTGTGTGGTAGAGTAACTCGAATAGAATACGAGCGAAAGGTAAGCAGTATGTTTATACATGAAATTGCCTAGGGAATTTTTATTTTATATTGCTTGATCACCTTTCTCTCTAGTTTGAAAATATTTAAGCAGATGTCAGACACTGTTATTATAATAACTGTTTTATAAAGGACATTATTGTCAACAATTTGGCTCCACCGATTTCGAGCCTGAGCTTTGTCTTTATACGGCCTTAGACAATCTGAAGACGCCAAATCATTCTATACTCCGTGAAGCCATCGTCACCTCCAGCGATCTCTGCATCTACCATATGGTGGATGTAGTTTCAGAAATCGCTGCACAATTCAGTCCGGATCCGCACGCAGAACATGATCGAGCCAGCGTACTCGCTGAGATCTTAATTCATGTACAATCTCAGGGATCTTTATCAGATCTCTGATCTCGATACTGTACAGAGCACGGTATCGAGTTTTGAGCCGCTAATCACAGGTATGATTCACTTCTTCGAGTTTTGAGCCGTAAATTACACGCATGATTCTTCTCTCAAATGTGAAAACGTAAAAAAAAAAGCTTCAGCTTCACGGCACTTGATAGGTATTTAGATTTTAACAGTGATATTTATTATTGGATACAAAGCAGGGCTGCCAACTACAAGCAGCTGTTTAATATCCTCACCTACATTGTTATAGTGAGTCTTGAACCCTAATATTTGAACTGCCTCAAACGTGTAGTGACCACTACGAAAATCAGGTGTGCCATTGTCCCTATAACTAGAGATCATGTATTGTCTTTTGGACTCATTGATCTGGAGTCCAACAGTCTATATCAATTTTCCTACAAAAAACATTAGCTTTTCAAAATACAAAATATGTGGGATCTGAAGAAATTAAAAGTTGTAATTATACACGGTGTTTAATAAATTAGAATGATCGAAGACAATAACATCATCGTAGATAGCAAACACCGTCGACCAAAAAACATACATGCACCGATTACTAATAGGGTGAATCCCGCGTACGTAGGCTTATACATTATCTATATTTTTTGGTTTATAACATGGATAGTTTATCATATGGTAACTAATTTGACAGTTCAATTGGTTTGGCGCATGTTTTTTTTAATGAATGAACTTATAAACATTTAATATTAATAAATTTAATTGATTTTGATTTACCAGTAACATATCTATGTAATAAACACACAAAACAAACAAAATGACAAAAATAATAGTAAAGCTTCAAACCAAAAAGCTTTTTTATAAAGTTTTTTTGTATCCAGCTGGTATTATAGATATGAGGTCTTATTTTTTAAGTGAGGCTTATGTGCATTGAATATACCCATTGTTAGTCCTGTTACCATAATGCGTACATTCTTATTTGTTACAGAAATAAAATTTGTAAAATAACCACATGCAACAATCTCATACAATACGTAAATATTAGTTTGAAATGTCTCGTTAGAGAAGCAATAAGTATAAACATTAATGCTTGATTAAAAAAGTGTACCACCTTTTATTTCTACTTACTAACAAACTAGAACCCTACAATAACCCAACTATATTATATCCCTGTTGAAACAAACAAAGAAATATGGTAGTGTTACAGTTTACTTTTAAATGTGATTTCCACCACAAATGAAAATATAATGGGAATGAACAATACGAAATTAGAAGGAAGGAAATCTTGATAACACGATCTAAGATTGAAGTAGACTCTAGAGTTCTAAATGGCGAAATAATCCATTAAAATTAGCGGAATTATTTGATTTTTTTCAAGAATATTCTCCAACCATGGGTTTAACCAATAAATCATCTTGGTGGTCACAACGAATGAATGAAGGCAAGTTTGAAAAATTGTAAATATGATCCAAAAATTCAAAAATATTAATTTTTTTTCCGTCTGATTCTAGATTACATAGTTTTAAAATAATTTTCTATCCAAATTATGAGCCAGAAACATTTACCACCGATAACTAAACCGAGATACATCGAAAATTTATTTTGACAAATTCAAAATGTCTTCTTTTAAGGTAAAGGCAAGCAAAACCACACGAACATGAATAAACAATCACAAAAAAAATTATGTTCACTAAATTATTTCATTATTGTGTATCAATTGGTAGTGGTCTGTTACAAACCTTTTAGATATTTCAGCTGTTTTATCTATTGCCGTTGAAGAGATTTCCTTTCGTTTACGTTTTCCGTCTTTGGATATTACCATTTTGTTTTTTCCTCTCACAATCCTCAGTCCTCAAATTTCTTGTGCCGAAAAAACGTAAGCGAAATTTCAACCTTGACGATTCTCCAACACATTTGTTTTACATTATCTGGATAAACTATTAACTTTTAGTTATAATTTGTATATTACAATAATTTAAATTCATTAAATTTAGCCGATTTAACACCAAATTTCTTTTATATTTAGAAAAATCAAGCAGTTTTGCCTCACAATAATTTAGTGCAAATAATATAACGATACTGTGGCTCTCAAACTATGAAATGTATCATACATACATATTATTATTTTTGGATTGTTCGTTTTCGATTTTTTGCTCAATTTTGTGGTGAAAATTTTACACATTTGCTTACCTGCTATAAATTTGCGAAACATATTTTAAGACTTTATACGTTATTATTTAATGAAAAGGTTTATTTTTCCAATCCTTAAAATTATATATGTGTACATATTTCTAATATGGAAAAGTTGAAACTCAGTGAGTTAATAAATTTACAAACATACGATTTCCGTTTGACACAATTGACGTATATATATAATATAGTAGCTCAAATGTCAAAACTCTTCGGCTCGAAATACTATCGACTACACAAAACAGAAATGATAATTTTCTTTAATTAATCAGCGTTTATTCTTCAAATATAAAACGTCATTTAATTGAATTTTATTTGAATAATCTGTAAGATAAAATGGCAGATAGTGCTGGTAATTGGTGTTTAATTGAAAGTGATCCAGGTGTATTTACCGAATTAATCAAGGAGTTTGGTTAGTGGCAAATGTTTTAATAATTTTGACGCGTGATTGAGGTTATACCGGCAGCAAGATATGTTTGTGATTTTTAATTTTTGTTTATTTCATAGGCTGCGACGGCGTTCAAGTTGAAGAACTTTGGAGTTTAGATGTGGATCACTTTAAAAAATTGGAACCAATACATGGTTTAATATTTTTATTTAAATGGGTCCAGGATGATGAACCATCGGGTTCCATTGTCCAGGATTCTAGATTGGAGAAAATGTTTTTTGCAAAACAGGTTATCAACAATGCATGTGCGACCCAGGCGATATTAAGCGTGTTACTGAATTGTAAACATGCAGATATTAAATTGGGCGCCACACTTACCGATTTCAAAGAATTTTGTCAATCTTTTGATGCATACAATAAAGGATTAACTCTTAGTAATGCAGCTCAAATTAGAACCGTACACAATTCGTTTGCACGACAAACACTCTTTGAATTAGACTCTAAGTCGCCAGATAAAGATGATGATGTATTTCATTTTGTCGGGTATATTCCGGTCGATGGTAGATTATATGAGCTTGACGGTCTAAAAGAGGGACCAATCGATTTGGGACCAGTAGCACCCGAACAGAATTGGATAGATGTTGTGCGGCCAATTATCGAGCGACGAATGCAAAAATACAACAAAGGTGAAATACATTTTAATTTAATGGCCATTGTGTCTGACCGTCAAATGATCTATCAACGCCAGATAGACAAACTATCAAGTTTAGATGATTCCGACATGGATACGGACACCCGTCAAAGTGAATTAACGTATTTGCGTTTGTTGATCGATGAGGAAGTTGCTCGACGAAAAACGTACAAACTGGAGAATATACGACGCAAACATAATTATCTTCCATTAATTGTCGAATTACTTAAAATACTAGCACAACAAGGACAATTAACATCGATATATGAAAAAGCCAAACAACGTGCTATTGATAGTGAAACCGTTAAAATATCAAAATAAGTTGGGAGTTTTAATAATCTAATAAATCTATAAATTAAAAAAAAATAAACATTGTTTAAAATTGTTTGACCAAATGTGCTTCTGTAAAATAACGAAGCAGAATACCTAGTTTATGGCTTAATGTTTGTGCATATTCCATGAGTAAGAGTATTTAGGTAAATCGGCTAATGTATCTACTTTATATTTATAAACATTGATGTTCGAATTTCTGTCAGTCGATTGTGACGACCAAATACTGAACTACATATAATTATAATATACAGAATGCGCTAATATTAACAGATTCAAAGTACATATATTTTATCTTTAAAAACGTTATACTGTGTCATATGCATATCTATAGGACTATATAATAGGATACTAGCATACTAGGTAGTAATTTACAAATTAAAGTTTTTACCATCCATTTTGTTTATTTTATGGATATATAGCGCTCTTAACGAATAATAGGGAAATGTCTAGTATGTATTACTACATTCTATTCTACATCCCAAGTATAACGAAATCCGACATTTTACGCATTTTTCGGAAAAATTGATGAATTTCTCTCCGACTTTTTTCATCAAATATGTCCGACTTATTGTAAGATTTACTATGAACGTTGTCGCGAATAGTCGGACAATGATGAAAAAGAGTTAGGTTATGTTTTCAACAAAATGTGGGCGGAGCCTTTATTATAGCTTTTAGCGGCAGAGATTTAAATTTGAAAATGTAAATAAAAAATTTATTTTAACGGTTTTAAATAAATACATTTAGTTATTAAATATGAAAAATTAATAATAAAAAAACATTTCTCTTCTTAAATTTAATTAATTCTAAGTACATTTAATTATAATCACGGGATTATTAGTTCACAGCCATTTGACGTCGAATTAAGTTGATTGTGATGTATGATGAGGAAGCTTTCTTTGTAACTCTAGCTTCATTCGCCTTTGTCTGGTCCGTTCCGACATCTCTGAATTTTAAGATACCTATATTTTTAAAAATAATTTAATATCAATATAAATACAAAACTTTGTTGAGGTAAGGCAATGGCACATAAATTTGGTTCATCTCAACAGCGGAAAAATTATTGTCGAGATAAAAAGTTCAGAGATGTGTGCAGGAAATTATTGACATGTTGAGATTACGATTAGTTTTAAAGGTGCCAAAATATCTAATTTGCCCCAATATTGAGATAAACCAAATTTACTAACTAAACATAACCTTATTTAATCATAACAAAATATTTACCTTTCAATAAATGATTGAACAAAATGATATGAACTAACTATATACAAAAAAAATTATACACGTCCGAAATTTATATTTATGTACAAACAAAAAAAATATATTTATAGACACTTAATTAATAACTTATTATAAACATAAAATTAATTTAAATTAAATAACATGGAAAACACTCGAAAATAAAACATATACAATTTCACTGCAAGAAAAGATAATCAACCGAAATGGCGTTTCTGACAAAAATAAAAAAAAAATACAGCAACGCTGTAAGTGTTAAAATTTTGAAACCAAATTTCATCATTTCCCGATTTTTGCTACCGAAAATCGGAAAAAATTTCGTACTAGATTCAAATTTTCAGTTTTGTTATACTTGGGATGCTACATTTGGGTACATGTATAAAAATTTTTTATGTAATAGTTATTTCTGATAACTTCAGACTGACAGGAGCACAGCGGTGTTTCTATTGGTATGTGCAATATTCTCCATAATTTAAACGTTATTTGAATAAAATGTAATTTGAATAAATAAAATGTAATTTAAATAAAAATATTATAAAATAAGTATTTAAAATTGAACATTTATTTTATTAGATATATAAAAAACACATGACAGCTCCTCAATTCAATCGCCGCTCAATAACAGTTTTCGAAACTGGTTACTTACTATTTTTCATCATTTAACTACGTATAATGAAATTTGTTGTAGAATCTGTTTCAAAATGTTCCGGACGGATTGGGGTAATATCCAATGTTTCCAGAATGCCAGATACAAAATTCAAAACACCCTTGGTAATGATGTATACAAAGGTAAATTCTAATTATTGTTAAATTAAGAATAATTATCCAATAGTTTCTTTTTAGAGTGGAAGCGTTCCGTATCTAGGATCAGATACCTTAAAGTATTTAAATAATCCACAGCCAGTGATACAAATATCCATTGCCACAATGGAAAGTATGGAACCAGCTGTTAAAACATTTAATGGGTCAATCGATGAATATATTGGTTTAAGTAATAGTTTAATATTTGCGACTGTCAAAGATGCTGGAGAGCCCACACCAACTGGTTTTCACGAAAAGGATCAGTTACCTTTGTTTACAAAATCCGGACGAATAGGAATTACAGCTGAACGATATATGGATATTATAGAAACATTCAAACCGGATTTTTATCATGTGTTGTGCGATGGTGATACGAATGCGGAAAGTTCTAAAAAACGTGTGCTAAATTCGGTTGAGAGAAGTGAACAATTTTTGGCAACATGTGTTCGCCGACATCGTGATTCTAGTGTGCTAAAGAATAGTATGTTAATAGGCTGCATTGAAGGAGGATTCAATGACCATTTAAGAAAGCGATCAACTGAAAATGTTTTATCGTTTAATGAAATTGATGGATATTTGATTGATGGGCTGCATAATAATGGCTCGACGGCATTCTATATAGAATCCAATAAACTAATCGAAATAGTTGCGAATATAACTAAAGAATTGGTTGGCGATAAGCTCAAAATAGTAGTTGGCGCATACAATCCTTTGGATGTTTTAAAGCTGGTTAAGGTCGGAATTGATCTGTTTGATAGCACTTATCCTTATATCAAAGCTCAGAACAATTTTGCGCTAACATTCAATTTTTATCTGACCAAACCGAAAAGTCCAGCATATGCAATAAAATTAGCCGATAAAATATATCGTGATGACTTTCAACCAATACAAACAGATTGTAATTGTTTTACTTGTACGAATCACACGCGAGCATATCTACACCATTTGGTTGCTACAAAAGAACTCCTAGCACCTATTCTATTAAACTTGTACGTCTAAATTATTTATAGAAAATATTAATTTTTTTAATCTTGGGGATATTCTATTCTAGACACAACCATCATCGGTATTACGAGTTTTTCCACGAGATCCGAAAATGTGTTGCTCACGATAAAATAGATGAGTTAATTAAAATGATAAATTCGCAATGTGAGGAATATCATAATGCAAGTGACGACAACAAAATAATTAACCTTAATTAATTTAAGATTAATTATGTAAAATATTTTTTTCAAATTTGGGAATTTTTAAATATAAACATTTGTTAACTCATTATTAATGTACTAATTTTGTATTATCTTTATCCCAATATGTGCCGCATCCCGCAATCCGCATGGCTTTTCGTGTGAAAAACATAAAGCTTCTACCCAATATGCAATTTGTCACATGTGCAACAAAGGAACTATATACAGAAGTATTATTTTCCGTACGCCCAAAGTCCAAATTAAGCAAAACCATATTTTGAGAAATGACGATTGTAAAGGTTGCGCAATCGCCTCGTAGACAAAATAAACTGCAAAAACTAAAAAAAAAATTAATATAATATGTACATATAATAATCAGTAATTTTGTTCAATACAATACAAATGCACTGATAAAATTTCTCATAGATCATAGCATAGACAATCATACTAGATTTCTCATTTATACAAAAACAGAGGAGTACAGCAATCTTCAGAATTTTCCTATGTCATCGTTGTCAGTAGGTGCATTCTATTGTTTACACTGTATGCACTATGGAATATCAACAACACAACGATAAGATTGAAAATATTTTTTTTCGCTCATACACAGTGCAAATAAAAATATGAGAAATCTATTTACTGTTTTTTCTATGATCATAGTGTTACAAAATCATAAACGTCAAACTGCCTATATATTCGTTTCAAAATATTTCTGCTACGTGGGACCCGTAATGCTCCAATCGTCAATACAAATAACTTATATAATATACATAATACCATAAGGGAGATTACTGCAGATTTCCATTGTAAACTCGTGTGACTTCATGTTATTAACATGACACAAATTAATAAAGTTATATCCTGCAGAAAACGTTTTTTAACAAAAATTTTACGTTACCTGTTATTTCGAAGCTGAGAAAAATATTCAACTCCGGCTCCAGCCTCGACTCCGAGTTCAACTCAAACCTAGTTTCAGGCTTTAAAGAGCTGCACTGTATTTTATGCGTAAAATAAATTCATTCTTTTCAAGTGAATGCCGAGTGGTAATTAAAAATTTTATAAGATTTACAGTTTAAAATATTCTGTTAGACCATTTTTAGCGCTGGCGACCGAACTTTATAGCGTTTAATTGATATTTTTCCAACCCAAGACTGAAAGCATCTTTATGGTTATGTTCGTTGGTTCATTTTGTTATTTTATTTTGATGATTTAAGCCTGTATTTCATTGTGAAAAATTTACTGACAGCAATTTTTTGCTGCTATAACGAAAGGAGAAAGAAAATTAAAAATTCCATCAATGTGACAGAGATCTTATATATTTTATTTTTATTTTATAGCAAAACTTTTATGGTTACGTTTTGACAGCTTCTGTAACATAACCAAAAAATTTCATAAATTTTTTTATGTTTAGATTGCGAACATAATTTTATTCATTTATGAGCGTATTTACACCGGATTCTCTGGTTTCAAAAATCCTATCGTCGTTTACACAAGGATTCATGAATCCGATTTCATTTAATACATTTCTATGTGTGTGTATGAATCTTTTCATTTCATAAATGCTTTTCAACTGGGAATGTTGCTATGCGGGCAAAAATTAGTTGTTTTTAGTTATTATTACTGACGCTCAAAAACAAACTCAAACTAACCAAGAATATGAAAAAAAAAAACAATTATATGTCCTTTAGAATTTTTATATTTCAATTTTGTTTGTGTAAGTGCGAGAAAACCCGAGAAATACAAAAAATTTTGGTTAAAAAATGAATCCCCAACATGGCGACAATAAAACCGGTTTTGTAGGTAAAGGAGGAAAATACGAAGAAAGAATCCGAATTCATGAGACCAACTGTTAATACGGTCAATTTTCTCTTCTAAGAAAATACGTTTTATTTATTCACTATATAAATTTTGAGGTTAGACAGTTTGTATTTGTTTATATACGAATAACATTTATGACACTAGCTAGATTTGAAGTGCGATAAAGTGCTATAAACCAATTTTAGCAAGAAAGAGAAAGGAACAGGACACAACACTATTATAATGGACGCCACGTGCATCAGCATCACAAAATGTAAACATTAACAAAATAAAAGTTATGATGTGTCGAACTACAGTTCCTGGCCAAATTATTAGGCCAAAGGAAAATTATATATATTTTTTAATATTTACAACTTTAAAAAAATATTTATTATTACTAAATTATTATTTATTATTTTTTTACTGCATATTTCGATAATATAAATAATATTCAATTCAAAAACACAAAAAATTTAACAATAAAATATTTAATAAAAAAAAAATGAATTAAATGAAAATTCAATATTTTGTGTGTGACCCTTTGGCAACTAATAGTGCTCGAGCACGACGAAGCATGCTTTCTATACATGCTTGGATGGTATCTTGGAGATGTTCGTTATGGTACCACTCGTATATTAGTGATTCCAGCAACTCTACCTTGTTGGTTATATTTTTTCATTCATTTCATTTTTTGATTCATATCAGAAGGGTTGTCAGGCCAATCAAGAATTTTAATTTTTTTTTGCTCTAAATATTTAGATATACTTTTAGCTTTATGACATGGAGCTCCATCATGCATAAAAAAATTATAACAGGTCAGGTATAGTAAACTTCTGATATAAAAAATTTTAATATTTTTCTTTGGCCTAATAATATGGCCAGGTACGGTATTTAAAGATTATTTATTTTAAATTTAATTTTAGATTTTATTTTTAAAATTTCGCTATTTAAAATGTCAAATAAAAAGTGCGTATGTCATGTGCGTATAATATAGAAGATTTTGATACTACATACTAACTTCGCGTTTCCATCGTCGTAGTATAATAGTATATGCTATTAAACTATTATACTATCACGATGGAAACCCGGTATAAGTTTTAAAACAGAATCTTTATATTTTTATAATATCTACACAGGGTGTTTCCATTTACTGGTATTATTCGTTACCGTTAAGCCCTTATAATTAAATAAAATAGAACATTACAATAATTTTTTCCCCTCATAACCTTTGATTTGACATAATTGAATTTAATTGTTCTACTTTAGAATTAAATTTACTTATCGTGAACATAATTTTGGATTTAATCCATTATAACGGCTGAAGGGTAACGAATTTAAAAGTTACTTATGGTATTATGACACTGGCTAGTTTTGAAGTGCAATAAAGTGCTGTAAACCAATTTTTGTAAGAAAGAGAAAGGAACAGGAGACAACATTATTATAATGGACGCCACGTGCGTCAGCATGTAAAATATAAATATAAACAAAAAATTAATTTTCCTAATAATTTTTGGGATTGGAATTTATATGGGATTTGAGTTTAATTTTATTTTATTAAATTTTATTAAAAATTTGATTAAAACATATATTTATTTATAATTAGTTTTGTTCAAATACAATAAAACTAGCAACATAAATATTCAATATGAAATTTTTTATTTAAACACAAACTATGTACTACAATTGTACTACTCGACTTTGGAATCACTCGCACTTGTATTTGGAAAACCTAAAGAGTAGTCTACAATTCTTCCAGCTTCTCGAAGTCCACTTAAAAATGCACCATGCACGGTAGCTGAATAGTTTCGTATTGTGTGTTCTCCAGCAAAAAATAACCGTGGTAATTCTTTATCGTCATTCTTCGAATCGGTTTGAGATGTTGGTGTTACAGGCGCGGCGAGTAAATCATAATTTGAACCGGATAATCCAACTGAGACAAAACTGTAAGATCCTCGGGCCCAAGGATCATCATGCCATCTTGTTACTAGTTTATTTTGGGTGTGGTACTGCCGAATTTTTGAAAATACCTCTGAGTACGGCAATACAACGTCCTACAATTACATCATCAGATACGTTTTCCATAATTGCCGCGGACTGTCCAGCCACAAGGACTAACAATACCGGTGATTGCGAAATACTCCAAAATAAAAATAACTCACCACGCCTTGCAGTTGTACCATGTACTACCAACATGACCAAACAAATTTGACGAAGTATCATAAAATATTCGATCGAAGCACAGCACAACTTTATTTAAATTTCCGAATCCCAAACGTTGAAGAATGGCCGCTTGTTTCCACTCCAGAAGAGGGGGATCAAATTTAACCGTGTTTAATTGATTGGATGATGGAGATACGGCAATTTTCAGTACGCCTAACGTAAGGGTACATAAGACTAGATCAGCTTTATAAGGTACTGATGAATTATTGGTTTTAAAATTTTCCGTAGTAACCTCCACACCGTCAGGAAAATACTTTATCTAATCCCTCTGGTAACGCGATTGGAACACATGAATGGATATTCATTTCGCACAGTTGTATGATTGCCAATGCATTCAAAATCGTCATCTTGGTCTTAATGTTTTAAGGACAAAGTGTTTAGTGGTGTCGCATTAGCGAATTCTAAATTTGCAAAGTGCCAATCTAAAATTTGACGATCGTTTGATGACAGATATACATCACTTGGAGGATTCATTTCCATTTCTTTGAGTTTTGATTCCATTTGATTTAAATTCAACTGTTCTACGTCAGCCCAAAGAACATGCAATTGACGGTGAGCTAAACGTACATTAAACTCATTCTCAATATACATATTTTTATGTTGTTGGATCACATTATTTAAATGTTGCACTGGTTTTTCTTTAACATGTTTTTCTTGTAATCGTATAATCCATTCCAATGCTTGGCCTAATGATACTGGATTATTTCTGGCATAATTAAAATCTAATTGATGGGAGAACTTGTGAACTCGAGCAGTCTATTAAATTCTCTTTCAACCATTTCATCTTTATGATTTGGTACTGATTTTCCTCCAGCCCCGTACATTAGACAAGCTTGTTTTATTGGAGCCATTTCCATACCAGTTTGTCTGCTCAATATAGTTAGAGGTTTACCCCATATTCCAGTAACCACCATTGCACCTAGATCAGCAATGTAATTATTTTTTCGAAATGTGGCAATACGCCCTCCAACACGATCTCTTGCTTCTAACACAATAACATCCATTCCAAATTGTTGAAACTGTTGATCTGCTGCTAGTCCTGAAATTCCCGCACCAATTACAACCACTTTTGCAAATTTTTTAAGTGGTAATGATTTTTTTTATATGCTTGAAAATACCGAAAGTTTAATTTTAAGTTTTTATCAAATTTTATTTTTACAATGTTTGCAATGTTTACAATTGAAGATGTCAAAAAAAGTGTGTATGTCAAAAAAAAAGAATCAAAATGTAATTCTTTTCTGCTAGAATTGCCCACTTTTTTTGCTAGACAATTTGAGCTACGCTGGTTTTTTGACATATAATGGTATTATGACACTGGCTAGTTTTGAAGTGCAATAAAGTGCTGTAAACCAATTTTTGTAATGGTATTATGACACTGGCTAGTTTTGAAGTGCAATAAAGTGCTGTAAAGTGCTGTAAACCAATTTTTGTAAGAAAGAGAAAGGAACAGGAGACAACATTATTATAATGGACGCCACGTGCGTCAGCATGTAAAATATAAATATAAACAAAAAGTTAGAGTTTAATTTGATTTTATTAAGTTTTATTAAAAATTTGATTAAAACATATATTTATTTATAATTAGTTCAAATACAATAAAACTAGCAACATATTTTTTATTTAAACACAAACTGTGTACTGAAATTGTACTACTCGACTTTGGAATCACTCGCACTTGTATTTGGAAAACCTAAAGAGTAGTCTACAATTCTTCCAGCTTCTCGAAGTTCACTTAAAAATGCACCATGCACGGTAGCTGAATAGTTTCGTATTGTGTGTTCTCCAGCAAAAAATAACCGTGGTAATTCTTTATCGTCATTCTTCGAATCGGTTTGAGATGTTGGTGTTACTGGCGCGGCGAGTAAATCATAATTTGAACCGGATGATCCAACTGAGACAAAACTGTAAGATCCTCGGGCCCAAGGATCAGCATGCCATCTTGTAACTAGTTTATTTTGGTTGTGGTACTGCCGAATTTTTGAAAATACCTTTGAGTACGGCAATACAACGTCCTACAATTACATCATTAGATACGTTTTCCATAATTGCAGCGGACTGTCCAGCCACAAGGACTAACAATACCGGTGATCGCGAAATACTCCAGAATAAAAATAACTCACCACGACTTGCAGTTGTACTACCAACATGACCAAACAAATTTGACGAAGTATCCCAAAATATTCGATCGAAGCACAGCACAACTTTGTTTAAATTTCCGAATCCCAAACGTTGAATGGCCGCTTGTTTCCACTCCAGAAGAGGGGGATCAAATTTAACCGTGTTTAATTGATTGGATGATGGAGATACGGCAATTTTGAGTACGCCTAACGTAAGGGTACATAAGACTAGATCAGCTTTATAAGGTACTGATGAATTATTGGTTTTCAAATTTTCCGAAGTAACCTCCACACCGCCAGGAAAATACTTTATCCAATCCCTCCGGTAACGCAATTGGAACACATGAATATCCATTTCGCACAGTTGTATGATTGCCAATGCATTCAAAATCGTCATCTTGGTCTCAATGTTTTAAGCACAAAGTGTTTAGTGGTGTCGCATTAGCGAATTCTAAATTTGCAAAGTGCCAATCTAAAATTTGACGATCGTTTGATGACAGATATACATCAATTGGAGGATTCATTTCCATTTCTTTGAGTTTTGATTCCATTTGATTTAAATTCAACTGTTCTACGTCAGCCCAAAGAACATGCAATTGACGGTGAGCTAAACGTACATTGAACTCATTCTCAATATACATATTTTTATGTTGTTGGATCACATTATTTAAATGTTGCACTGGTGTTTCTTTAACATGTTTTTCTTGTAATCGTATAATCCATTCCAATGCTTGGCCTAATGATACTGGATTATTTCCGGCATAATTAAAATCTAATTGATGGGAGAACTTGTGAACTCGAGCAGTCTATTAAATTCTCTTTCAACCATTTCATCTTTATGATTTGGTACTGATTTTCCTCCAGCCCCGTACATTGGACAAGCTTGTTTTATTGGAGCCATTTCCATACCAGTTTGTCTGCTCAATATAGTTAGAGGTTTACCCCATATTCCAGGAACCACCATTGCACCTAGATCAGCAATGTAATTATTATTTCGAAATGTGGCAATACGCCCTCCAATACGATCTCTTGCTTCTAACACAATAACATCCATTCCAAATTGTTGAAACTGTTGCGCTGCTGCTAGTCCTGAAATTCCCGCACCAATTACAACCACTTTTGCAAATTTTTTAAGTGGTAATGATTTTTTTTATATGCTTGAAAATACCGTAAGTTTAATTAAATTTTAAGTTTTAAGTTTTAATCAAATTTTATTCTTACAATGTTTCCAATGTTTACAATTGAAGATGTCAAAAAAAGTGTGAATGTCAAAAAAAAGAATCAAAATGTAATTATTTTCTGCTAGAATTGCCCACTTTTTTTGCTAGACAATTTGAGCTACGCTGGTTTTTTGACATATAACGATTTTTTTACGTACTATATCGTATTCACCCACACATGTGTATATTTTGTATACATGTTTTTTTTCTCGCTCGGTTTGTCTTTTCTAACCGCTAGAAAAGTCGGAAAAAAAGCCAATGTCATAATACCATAAGAAAGAGAAAGGAACAGGAGACAACATTATTATAATGGACGCCACGTGCGTCAGCATGTAAAATATAAATATAAACAAAAAATTAATTTTCCTAATAATTTTTGGGATTGGAATTTATATGGGATTTGAGTTAGAGTTTAATTTGATTTTATTAAATTTTATTAAAAATTTGATTATAACATATATTTATTTATAATTAGTTTTGTTCAAATACAATAAAACTAGCAACATATTTTTTATTTAAACACAAACTGTGTACTGAAATTGTACTACTCGACTTTGGAATCACTCGCACTTGTATTTGGAAAACCTAAAGAGTAGTCTACAATTCTTCCAGCTTCTCGAAGTTCGCTTAAAAATGCACCATGCACGGTAGCTGAATAGTTTCGTATTGTGTGTTCTCCAGCAAAAAATAACCGTGGTAATTCTTTATCGTCATTCTTCGAATCGGTTTGAGATGTTGGTGTTACAGGCGCGGCGAGTAAATCATAATTTGAACCGGATGATCCAACTGAGACAAAACTGTAAGATCCTCGGGCCCAAGGATCAGCATGCCATCTTGTTACTAGTTTATTTTGGTTGTGGTACTGCCGAATTTTTGAAAATACCTTTGAGTACGGCAATACAACGTCCTACAATTACATCATCAGATACGTTTTCCATAATTGCCGCGGACTGTCCAGCCACAAGGACTAACAATACCGGTGATTGCGAAATACTCCAGAATAAAAATAACTCACCACGACTTGCAGTTGTACTACCAACATGACCAAACAAATTTGACGAAGTATCCCAAAATATTCGATCGAAGCACAGCACAACTTTATTTAAATTTCCGAATCCCAAACGTTGAATGGCCGCTTGTTCCCACTCCAGAAGAGGGGGATCAAATTTAACCGTGTTTAATTGATTGGATGATGGAGATACGGCAATTTTGAGTACGCCTAACGTAAGGGTACATAAGACTAGATCAGCTTTATAAGGTACTGATGAATTATTGGTTTTCAAATTTTCCGAAGTAACCTCCACACCGCCAGGAAAATACTTTATCCAATCCCTCCGGTAACGCAATTGGAACACATGAATATCCATTTCGCACAGTTGTATGATTGCCAATGCATTCAAAATCGTCATCTTGGTCTCAATGTTTTAAGGACAAAGTGTTTAGTGGTGTCGCATTAGCGAATTCTAAATTTGCAAAGTGCCAATCTAAAATTTGACGATCGTTTGATGACAGATATACATCAATTGGAGGATTCATTTCCATTTCTTTGAGTTTTGATTCCATTTGATTTAAATTCAACTGTTCTACGTCAGCCCAAAGAACATGCAATTGACGGTGAGCTAAACGTACATTAAACTCATTCTCAATATACATATTTTTATGTTGTTGGATCACATTATTTAAATGTTGCACTGGTTTTTCTTTAACATGTTTTTCTTGTAATCGTATAATCCATTCCAATGCTTGGCCTAATGATACTGGATTATTTCCGGCATAATTAAAATCTAATTGATGGGAGAACTTGTGAACTCGAGCAGTCTATTAAATTCTCTTTCAACCATTTCATCTTTATGATTTGGTACTGATTTTCCTCCAGCCCCGTACATTGGACAAGCTTGTTTTATTGGAGCCATTTCCATACCAGTTTGTCTGCTTAATATAGTTAGAGGTTTACCCCATATTCCAGTAACCACCATTGCACCTAGATCAGCAATGTAATTATTATTTCGAAATGTGGCAATACGCCCTCCAACACGATCTCTTGCTTCTAACACAATAACATCCATTCCAAATTGTTGAAACTGTTGCGCTGCTGCTAGTCCTGAAATTCCCGCACCAATTACAACCACTTTTGCAAATTTTTTAAGTGGTAATGATTTTTTTTATATGCTTGAAAATACCGTAAGTTTAATTAAATTTTAAGTTTTAAGTTTTAATCAAATTTTATTCTTACAATGTTTCCAATGTTTACAATTGAAGATGTCAAAAAAAGTGTGAATGTCAAAAAAAAAGAATCAAAATGTAATTCTTTTCTGCTAGAATTGCCCACTTTTTTTGCTAGACAATTTGAGCTACGCTGGTTTTTTGACATATAACGATTTTTTTACGTACTATATCGTATTCACCCACACATGTGTATATTTTGTATACATGTTTTTTTTCTCGCTCGGTTTGTCTTTTCTAGCCGCTAGAAAAGTCGGAAAAAAAGCCAGTGTCATAATACCATAACGATTTTTTTACGTACTATGTCGTATTCACCCACACATGTGTATATTTTGTATACATGTTTTTTTTCTCGCTCGGTTTGTCTTTTCTAGCCGCTAGAAAAGTCGGAAAAAAAGCCAGTGTCATAATACCATTAACAATTGTTTTCTTTAAATTTAATTTTGTACCACGTATCAATGCCACTATATTACAGGCCATGATGTTGAAACGATATAGATAATAAATGAAACGACTTGGTTGGTTGATAGCAAGAAAAGAACAAAAAAAATATATTTCATTATAACATGTCTACTATATGAGTTTGATATTTATAAATTCTAATACAACAACATCCCCACTAGAATTTAATTTCTCTCAAACCCATTCCTGAAGTACATTTTTGGTGTTTTTCACTAAAAAGTGCCTTCGTTAAGACATCTGCAACCATGTCCTTTGTGCCGATGTAATCCAATTTAATTTTTGACTCTTCCAACAATTCACGAATAAAATGGTGTCTAATATCAATGTGCTTTGTTCTGGCATTGTATGAAACTCCAGATGCTAAGCATAAAGCACTTTTGTTGTCACATAGTATTGTAGGAACAGGTTGATTATTTTCAAATAATTCCTTCTGAAGTCCACTTAACCACATCGCTTCCTGGGAAGCCGAAGATAGCGACATATACTCCGCCTCTGTGGTTGACAAGGCAACTGTTGGTTGTCGTTTTGAATTCCACGACACTGCTGCCCCCTGATTCAAAAATACATATCCTGTATTGGAGCGACGTTCATCAACATCTGCAGGCCAATCTGCATCACAATATCCAAGAATTCCAGTATGTGCTTCACGGGAAAATGTCAGTTTCAAACTTGAATTTCCCTTTAAATATCGTAGAATTCTTTTTACCGCATTCCAATGCGATTTGCCAGGATTCATGTTGTAACGACTAACATTACTTACAGCAAACGATAAATCTGGTCTTGACACTTGTGCTGCGAAAAGAATACTTCCAACCGCTTCCTGGTAGGGTACATCTGCCATTTCTTTTTGTTCAGCATCATTTTTTGGACACATATCATTTGTCAGAATCTGATTAGGATCAAACGGTGTTAAAACTGGGTTGCAGTCCATCATGTTAAATTTCTGCAACACTTCTTGAATATATTGTTGTTGATCGATGGATATGAGTCCCTTTTTCCGGTCACGGGTAATGCGTAAACCAAGGCAATAAGCGGCTTCCCCCAAATCCAACATTTTGAACCGCTTCATCAGTTCTGTTTTAATCCAATTCTTCACACCTATATCATTGCTAAAAATGATAAAATCATCTACATAAATTGCGATCATCAGCATTTTATCTCCATCGAGTTTGAAGTAGACACAAGGGTCAACTTTTGTGCGAGTAAGACCCATTTCTTTCAGATTGTTATCCAATTTTTGATTCCAAATTCTGCTTGCCTGTTTCAAACCATATAGAGATTTTCGGAGCTTGCACACTTTAGTTCCACTGGCAAAACCTTCTGGTTGCAGCATATAAATCTCATCAGGTAAGTCGCCCTGCAAAAAACGCAGTTACTGCGTCCATTTGATCGATCTCAAGGTCATATTTTGCTGCCAAACTAATAAGATATCTTATAGAGCTGAAACGTACGACTGGAGCAAACGTTTCATTATAGTCTACACCCTTCCTTTGCGAACATCCTTTTATTACAAGGCGGGCTTTGTACCGAGCAATCTGACCTGTGGCATCTCGTTTTGTTTTAAAAACCCAACGGCAATCAATGGGTCTCTTCCCTTTCGGTAAATCGCATAGTTCTCACGATTTATTCTCTTGAAGTGAACTAAATTCCTCTTCCATTGCCTGTTTCCATAAATGTGCATCTGCTCTGCTAAATGCGTCTTGCGGTGATAATGGATCACATAGCTCGGCCGACTTCACCGAATAGACAAAATCAGATAGCCGTTTTGGCTTAGGTTGTCTAGTTGTCCTTCTTGGAGACGTTGATGAGATTTGCATATGAGACGGAATATAATCTTCATCTGAAGAATTTAAATCAGCCTCCTGACAAACATCGGATTCTAGCAATGATGATTCAGAATTATCAGTAATTTCTCCGTGAACTTCTTCTATATTACTGGTACTATTAACGTCGGTATTATTTTGAGTCTCCACTTGAGTCTCATTTTCTTGTACGTGAGTTTCATCTGGGAATATATAGAAATTATTATCACTAATGTCATTATTATTTACTTGTTTTTGAAAGCGTTGATTTTCAAGAAAAATAACATCTCGACTGATGACAATTGTACGTTTTATTGGATTGAATAACCGATATGCCTTTGAATTTTCTGAATACCCCACCATAATATGCTTTTCGGATTTGGAATCAAATTTTTGCCTTTTCTGCTTTGGAACATGTACCATGGCTATGGTACCAAAAACCTTTAGATGCTCCAAACGTGCCCTGCGACCAGTCCAAATTTCTTCAGGGCATTTACAATCTGGTAAACCACGATTGATTATATATACAGCAGTCGACACGGCTTCAGCCCAAAAATCAACTGGAAGTTCAGCATCGAATAACATGCAGCGAGCTCTCTCCACGATGGTGCGATTCATCCTTTCAGCCGTCCCATTCTGTTCTGGTGTGTACACTGTTGTCGTTTGATGCTGTATACCACAACTTGACAAATACCTCAAGAAATCTCCATTACAAAACTCAGTACCATTGTCTGTTCTAAGAATTTTTATTTTCCGACCTGTTTGATTTTCGGATAACAATTTGAATTTTTTAAAATAATTCAACGCTTCGGTTTTGGTGCTTAATATGTAAACTGACACTTTCTTTGAATAATCATCCACAAAAGTTAGAAAGTATTTTCCACCACCAAAAGATTTCTGCCCAATTGGACCACAAATGTCCGAGTGTATCAAATCTAGACAATTATCTGACTGTGAGCATGAGTTATGGAACGGTAGTCGTGTCTGTTTTCCCTTCAGACATATAATACATGATTCACTAATTTGCTCGTCAGTAAAAGAAACTTCATTTTCTTTATCTCTTAATTTTTTCATACTATTCGTATTTAAGTGCCCTAACCTCCTGTGCCATAAGTCATATTCTGAAGAAATTGCTGACAGCATTACTCTTTCGGCATCCGGTGTATCCAATTTGTACATCTCTCCAATAAGTGTGGCAGTGGCAATAACTTTTTTGTACATCTTGTTAAAAACTGTACATCCATTCGAGTCAAATGTTACACGATTTCCGTTTTTGACCATTTGGCTGACCGACAGCAAATTAGTACACAACTGGGGAATACACAAAACATTTGTTAAATCAGCGTCTTGCACAGAATTGTTAACCAACAATTTCATTTTTAAATTTCCGATCCCTGTCACTTTCAATCGTGTGTCATTTGCAATAACAACTTCATTTGTTGGTGGATTTGAAATTTCCCTTAATAAACTTGCATCCATTGACATATGCGATGATGCGCCTGAGTCTATGTACCAACTATCCTTTTTAATTTCGCTTACTGCAAAAGAAGTATATAACAATGCAGAACTGCTTTGCTGATTTGAGTTTGACTCAATATGTTTATTGTCAGTGCAACTGTTCGCCAAATGTCCATATTTATTGCAGTTATAACAACGAATTTTACTAATATCTTGTGGATATCTTTTGTTATACCTGGATTTTATATAATTACTCGCACTGTACAGAGCTTTTGTTGCTGTAGTTCCATCTGATGACAAATTATCCAACTGTACATCTTGCAGCAGCTTCGCTTTAATTGAATCCGCAGTTATATCCACACCTGAGCTTTCGATGCCCATGATCATTGGCTTGAATTTATCAGGCAAGCCGGCTAATAAAATAGTTCCTACCCATTCATCACTCAGATCCATGCCAATATTTCTTAATTTGTGAACGGTTGATATAATTGAATTGACATATTCTTCTACTGAAACGCTATCTTCTAGATATGTTGTAATTAGTTTTCGTAAAAGCCCCACTTTTCGCGTGAGACCAGAATCCAAGAAAGCTTTTTCAAGGGCTTTCCATGCTTCTTGAGCTGTTTTCCTCAATCGAACATGAACATAATTGATTGGATCAATCAAAAGAATAATTTTTGCCTTTGCTTTTGTTATTTTTTCTTCATCTTTATCCTCACCAGTAACACACAACCATAACTGTTCGTGTTCTAAATATGTTTGAACAGCAAAGCGCCATGAGTCATAATTTTCTCGACCCTTTACTTTTTCTATAACGAAATTATTGGCGGCCATTTTCTTTTTATTTTATTTTATTTTCTAGTTTTCGTTAGACACACGTGTAATATTTCTGCTATCCCTTTATTTAGTAATAATTATATATGCGTTTATTAAAAAAAATTGTCAATTACACACGAAAAAAAAAAAAAAAAAATGCGTCGTTCTGGGCCCATAACCTGTTGAAACGATATAGATAATAAATGAAACGACTTGGTTGGTTGATAGCAAGAAAAGAACAAAAAAAATATATTTCATTATAACATGTCTACTATATGAGTTTGATATTTATAAATTCTAATACAACAACACATGACACAAAATTTTGATGTAACAAGCCATGACACAAATTTTTGTTGAAACGATGAAATTTACTATGGGATTTTTGTATAGGCAGATTTTGGAAGTTTTATCTTCTATTTATATTGCAATTCTTATTTTCTTTATTCTCTTATTTACAATTTTCTATGAGATAAGTTAAATTTATCTGAGTACAGTTTGAGATTATTTTATATTCAATTGGATAAATTTTTAATTGATAATTTTTAGTTTTTGTAAAACTACTTTTTTTCTAAACAGTTTGTGTTCTTTTTTGTTTTGTTTATAAAAAATTGTGTGTCGATCTGGTACGACTACGAACCATTTAAACGAGCATTTGATTTCTATAATGTTAAGGTGCTATTCCACTTGACTGAATTGACTGATAGTAAAAAAAGCGGAAAAGAGAAAAAAGTCAAAAAAGCAATGTAATAGACAAAGACAAGTTTTCATTTTTTTATTTTTTTTATGGCAAAATTTTAAGGAGAAATTTTGATAGCTCACAAAATCATAACCAAATTATGTAAAAAAAATTAATATTACTAATAAGTCGGATAGTTTTACATCTCAAAATTATCTAAAAATTAAATATTATTATTACTCATATCAGAATTTTATTTTTTAGTATATTTTCCGTAAAAATTAAAAAAATCTCTACCTAAAAACGTTATGTGTTTTTGTATCTTAAATTTTTTATAGCAAAGTTTTAAGGGGAAGTTTAAGAATGGAAGTTTCCATTGTAACTATACGTAAGGAAATGAAATTATCACGAAATGAAAAATGACACTTGGCTATAAAACCATAATAATCATTGTTATTATTATAACCATAGTTATAACCATAGTGTGCGAAAAATATTTCTCATCATATACTAATTTTATGCATGGGTGTTAGTGTGACTGCCATAAAATGTTCTCAATTTGATACTTTTTATGGCAGTCACACTACTACAGACACAAATATTTCTTGACTGAGAAGGGTTTTTGTTTCATTCGCTTACAAGCAAATCTATATTTTTATCTTCCTTTAGTTTTACTATCAGTCAATTCAGTCAAGTGGAATAGCACCTTAATGATTTCTTTTCTTTTTGTTTTGACGCAGGGTGATGATTTTTTTTTATTTTGTGTTGATGAAATTTTCAATTTATTTTGAGGATTGTAGTTAAAGCATATTACCATATGTATGTAAATGGCGAATTTTCAAATTAATATAAGTATATTCAAATTTATATATTTATGTAAATATAGTTTGTGTATTATTTTAATTAAAATTTATTTAGTACATACGGTTATTTTGTACATACAATTTTTACTTTTTTTCGTGAAGAAATCAATTTCGATAATTTTTAATTAGATTTCCCAATCTAATACCCCTATTCTGATAGTCGCGACGCTTCAATCGACACGACTACTGTCACGTCACTTCAAATATAAATTGGTATTCTCTTAGACGCCCGCAGTGACGTGACACGACAAATAGAATTATCTGGCAGCACCAATAATTTCCTGATTTTTGACTGAATATTGACGTTTGAAATACACGTGAATTGTCAGTTTTGTATTTGTCATGATATTTATGTGGTGTGATGGTTATTAAAAACTATTGAGAAATAATAAGTAATTGTATTCTCTGTAATTTCGTGAAAGTTTTAGAATTAAATACGTATGAAAAATCCTGTAGTTAGCTAAATATTTCAATATTTTTCCATCAACGCACAAATTGTAAATAAAATTTAAAAATATTTTAAATTAATTATATTTTGATTCATTAAAAATAAAATACATCAAACAAAATAAAAAAAATGTTTTGGTATCTTCCGTTTTTCTGCACTTTTTGCTCCTGTCGCTTAAAAATTTTACGCGTCCAGAAATGTCATTTCAGGTGACACGAAACTTTTATAACGACTACTAGAATACGATGTTTGTCACTTGAAACGACGATTGCCACTTCAATCGACTTATGGAATACCAAAATGTAACTGTCGGTACAAGTGACAAGTGACACGACTAAGGGAATCGGGGTGTAAACCACGGGTTACCAGATTATCTGACGATGAATCATCGATATGCCACATTTATTATACTCCAAAATTCGACGGTCCACGGCTCTTCATAATTACAGAAGCGCTTGGCATGCTTAAAAACATTCCCATAAGCACCTTGCGCAATTAAGTACAATATATATTAATATCTGGCACAAATTTGGACCGACATAAGGGCGGTATTCCGGTATTTTAAATATTTTTAGTGTCATATTCCCGCTTGGAGTATTTTTAAATTCCAATTTTACCAATTAACTTAAACTAAAATAAAAAAACAGTTAACAAACAAGCTATGCAGTTGCATTCTATATATTGTCACACAATAATAAAAATTACAAGAAACATACTATACAAACAAACATGTCAGTATCAAAATTGATAATTAATAAAATCTGTAAGAACGTCAATCGGTACCAGTTATACATATATACTGTACAAAATAGACAGCAAGTTTTAATTAAGATAATACATAAATTATGCGCTTAATATTTGTATGTGTGTACTTATCTTAAATTATCCGCCATTTACGTGCTTTCACTGCAATCTTCAAAACAATATGAAACTGAAAATTTCGTCAACACGAAATAAAATAAAAATTATCACCTTGTGTGAAAACAAATAATTTACATAAAAATAAATCAAATGCTCGTTTAAATGGTTCGTACCTGATCGGCATACGATTTTTTATAATCAAAACTATCTATGACCCTCTGTTGCAATGTAGAACTTATGGGCCGACCCCATCGTTCATGTTAGTACAGGGTATCATGGAGCTATACAGTGTGCAGATGGCCAATTAAAAGACGGATCTGTACAAAATAGGGATACTGTTCATCTTTCAAAGGACAATTAATGGAGACCATGTGTCCCAGGGCTATACATTTCTCAACAGTGGAGAAACCTCGCGAAACACAATTTCAGTCCAAACTTTTTACTGAGTTAACGAAAATCCTTAACTCAAATCGTATACGTACTACGGCCTATCATCCTCAAGCAAATGGCATGGTTGAACGTTTTCACCACCAGCTTAAATCAGCACTAATGGCTCGAAGAAATACTAGCAATTGAAGCTCTGAGATTCCCATTGTTTTGCTTGGAATTAGAGCTACAGTGAAAGAAGATCTGAAGTGCTCACCAGCTGAAATGTCCTATGGTCAAACATTTACTGTTATTCTAATAGTATGATTTTATTATGACTAATCATTCTTCGGCATTTTACTTTTCATTCTCTCTAATATTTTGCCGAACAAAACGAAATCACATGTAACCGGTCTGTTGGTCATACCAACATGTGGTGAATTTTCTCGTCGGACGGGGTAGCATCTTCCAGGAAGGGAATTCTTAGTTCACCACGCTAAACTGCTACCATTTTCAAATTACAAACGTGAGACTATTATTGGGTCACTCACACCAAAAAAACTATTAATTAACCATCTTTGTATACTTCCTGAATTTATTAGTTGAATTCACTTGGATTTACAAAAAAAAAAACTTCCACCGATCTTGACCCCAAAAAGCAATTTTATTCTAAATGTAACTAACTGTCCATCTTATGGAGGTGTCCAATATATGGAAAATTATTTTTCAAGTAAAAATAAGTCATGTTTAATTCAGAGTGTATTTAATAAAAATAACCAATCATAAATAACATCAAATTTAACAAATTATATACGTAAGACATATTTCGAAAATAATGTATGTAACATATATTACATAGGTATATAGTTAACTCAGTACAATGAATAATAATATCAAGAAAAACTAAATTAATATCACAAACTATTAAA
This sequence comes from Tipula unca, assembly GCA_951394425.1. Taxonomy (NCBI): domain Eukaryota; kingdom Metazoa; phylum Arthropoda; class Insecta; order Diptera; family Tipulidae; genus Tipula; species Tipula unca. The sequence goes on from OX596382.1 coordinate 80,112,158, forward strand.
TATACATATGAAAGAAATGAATGAAAGAAAGAATGCAGAAATTTACTTTGCGTAATACCTTATATCTTAATAATTTTGTTTAAAAAAATAATCAATGGTGGTTTGCAATTTAGTTTGCTGACACTAAACTCATTTGAAGTTTGCTTTCCAAAGCCAAGATATCATTGAAAATAGACGGACAGGTATCCAACGACAAATGTTTCACTACCTCAAGTGCTTTAAAGGCTTCTTCAATTGAAACCTTTGGCTCATCCGTTTCATGGTCTGATTCAACCTCTTCAGATCAATCTTCTAAGTTCCACAACAAATTGCTATGCCATCGTTAGCTGTGACAAACTTTTCAAATTGATCGGCCGATACTCCCTCTGCCTCATGATTGGGTATAATATATTCTCTATATTAATACTGAATCCCTCTAGCTGTATAAAAGATTTTGTGCAACGTTGAATAGTGTTGGTCATACATAGATTTATACTTGTTAGTTACCTATTAATATACAGAAATGACGTCCACCATACGGAGGTAAAAATTATAGAACAAAAATACACAAATGACTATTTTACTGTCCAATATCCAATATACAGAGGTTGTCCAATATATAAAGTAAATGGAAAAAGTTTTAATAAAATTTGTATGGATTTTCAAGGGACTGAATAGAAGTGTCCAATATATAGGAGTGTCCAAAATAGAGGAGTGTCCAATGTTGGAGGTTTTACTGTATATAAAAAAAAATTATGTACAATATGTTTATATGTATATATACTCGTTTTGATTTGATTCTGTATTTGATACTGCATTCACAGCGATGCGGATCCGATTATTTCCGTATATTCTTTCTTTCCGGTGTTAATAACAGCTGATCTGATGAGATTCCGAATATACTTGTATTTCACAACGTGGTTATTTATTATTAATGTTTTTGTTATTAAAGATTTGATTTCCATTGAATATTAATGTTTTAATATTATTGAACACGCTTCACGCAAAAAAGAAAAGGTTTTTTTTCAATTATACAACATTTGTAAACTTAACTTAAATTTAATAAATATTTTTGTTTTTGTAAACTTGCAATTATTTTATTTATTAAACATTTAATAGTTTATATGAAACTATAACTATGATTACTTAAACTTAATTTTTATTTATAAAACAATTATTTCAAGTTTATATAATTTTATCTTATTATTATTTTTTTTCTCGATTTTAAACAAAATCGATCAACATCCAAAAATCGAATGACCAACAAAAATAATCGGAAATACAATGACCGAGAATTTCGTCATCGATCATATTATTTATTATCAATTTGTCATATTGCAGTGTGCTACACACGATCGTTACACACATGTACATGCATTTCGTCTTGTTGATTATAATTTTGCGCCCGATCCCACATAAAATATGACCATAGAAGTTCTCTATTGAAATAGTAACCCTAACTAATAGCTCGGTGAAACGACAAATAAAAAGTTCCAGCTACCCGAATTTTTGAATATATAGGCCATTTTATTTGAATAAAAGATGGGTGGGGATTTTAATTATTTTCAACCTGATTCCACATAAAATATGACCTGATACGAAGCATAGAAGTTCTATATTGGGATGGTAACCAAAACTAATACCCAGGTAACACGACAAATTAAAAGTGCCAGCTACCCGTTCGAATATGGGCCATTCCATATAAATAAAAAATGGGTGTGGATTTTAATTATTTTTAACCTGGGTGGTCATTCTCTGGTGCTATCTATATTATGCGATTAAAAACTGTGAAATAATAAATTATCGTAGCTTACGTGGATGAATTGTGGATGAATAACGTCACGTCTCTTATTGATTTAATGCAAAAGACCACAATATTCTTCCGTCCTGCTTTTACTAGTGGCAAAAACAAACAAGAAAAATATTAAAATCCCATTTTGGTAAAAAAACAATCGGTAATGAAATTATTTTCATAGGGAGAGCTTGTGTTTGAATGTACTATTGGATTTATATAGCGTGTATGTACGAGTATCTACGTATTTTTTTTCAGAAAATCGTGACAAAAAAAAATCTATTTATATTTTTATTTTATTTTAATTAGACTGGAATTATCTTATTAAATTATAAATTCATAATTTCTTAAAATAAGCAAATAAGGAACATTCGCACATAATTCTGTGACGTCATTAAACAAATACATATGACAATTTTCAATTTTATCTTATTTAAAAGTATTTTTTCGCCATATAATTGGTTTTATATATACATATATATATATATATATATATATATATATATATATATATATATATATATATATATATATATATATATATATATATATTTATATATATATATACTCATATGTTATAAATACTTTTTTTATATTTGCATAAATGCATCACCAGTTTCAACAAATTAACAAATATTTCACCCTCTTGTATCTTAAGCAACAACAACAACAACAAAAAATCCAGTTCTACAAATTTTTTTTTTTACCTAGTACTACACATTCAAGACATAAAAATCACAAAATTAAAACATGAGTTCCAAAAATTTGCGATTTCACGTATTTTTCACCATATATATATCACCATATATATTATGTATATACATATATATATATATTTATATATATATATATATATATATATATATATATATATATATATATATATATATATATATATATATATATATATATATATATATATATATATATATATATATATATATATATATATATATATATATTCCCCACACCCATAGTTCCCCAAGGATCTATCCTAGGACCTATGCTTTGGAACATCTTGTACGATGGCATCCTTCGAATTCACCTACCCGAAGATGCCAATTTGGTGGGGTACGCGGATGATTTAGCACTTGTTGTCTCTGGCAGACACGAGCAACAACTAGTTGAACGAGTGGAAGCGGGAGTAGAGGTGATTTCCAGATGGCTTCGTATTCATCGGATGCAATTGGCTCCAGAAAAGACTTAAGCGGTTGTAATGGCAGGCCGAAGAGTGCTCCAATCGAGTTCCTTCAAAGTGGAAGGAGTTAAAGTAACACCGACCACCCACATCAAGTACCTGGGTGTACCTGGCTAGACTACCGTCGCGGCTTTCAAGAGCATGTAAGGGAAATTGCGACAAAGGCGACCCGGACAACAAAAGGGCTCATCGGATTGATGACAAATGTTGGTGGACCAAGCGCCGGAAAAAGGAAACTGCTCTCATCGGTTGTTTTATCCGCAATACTTTACGGAGCACCCATCTGGATACGAGCTTTAGATATTGCAAGGGCGTCCGAGCAGTTCGAACGCGTACAACGTACTCTGGCACTGCGTATATATAGTGCTTACAGAACGGTAGGAAAGAAACCAGCTTTCGTGACAGCAAACATGCCACCGGCCACTTTAATGGCGAAATGTAGACTAGCGGTTCTTCAGGGAACACCAAGCGTTGAGGCCAAAGAGGAATTAATGCAAAAATGGCAGGCACGTTGGGAGAGTGCCGACACTGGATCGTAGACCAGAGAGCTCATTCCGAGTCTAAGGGAATGGGTGAATCGTAAGCATGGGGAGACGAACTTTCAACTAACACAGTTCCTGACAGGTCACGGGTGCTTCAATAGCTATCTGTACCGAATGCATATTAAGGATACTCCTAACTGCGCATACTGTGAAGAGGACGACACACCAGAGCATACGATACTGTACTGTGCAAGGTGGGAAGAAACGAGGAAGAAGTGTACCGATACTGTAGGAGAGATGACACCACGGAATATTATCTCGAAGATGTTAGAGGAGGAGAATAGTTGGTACGCTATAAGCAAAATGATTACGGTAATATTGACCATAAAAATGAGGGAAGAAGCGAGCACAACGACTTGAACAAACAAGGAGACAATACATATCCAGCGGTCGAAGTAATGCAAACTTCGTGGTACCGAGCGCTGCGAGGAGCTGAGGTAGGGGGTTTTTTAGTCGGTAAGAGTCCGGCACAACGTCCATGAGGATTTTCCCCCTACTGGGAAAAAAAAAACTATATATATATATAAATATATATATATAGATATATATATATATATATATATATATATATATATATATATATATATATATATATATATATATATATATATATATATATATATATATATATATATATATATATGGTGGGGTGGTGGTTGGGATCAATAGGGTAGGCGTCTGTCCGTCTATGGTGCTATGCATTATATTCCAGCGTTGCAACTATCTGACACCAGCAAGTATTTAGTTTACCTCCTCGTGGTACTACCCGGGCAACGACTACGACTTTTTGTAGCCGGGAAAGCAACTAAATACGAAGACACCCGAAAAGGGAAATTATGGCGGAAGGTTCTAACGATAAATTACCCCAGGTGGGTACCGATTTACTTCGGGAATCCCACTCCTCTATTCAGGAGGGCTGTCCCACGGATTCTGGGGGGGACAATCAACCGCAGAGAAATGGAAGGATGCTGTTGGCGAGTGACCAGGCCAAGGCACCCGGAACAATTACTGGAAACAAAGATGGAAGTTACAACATATTCAAACCATCAAAAAAGACAAGCAGATCTCCACCACATTACTCCTCGGAGCTTTCAATGTGGAGTGGCACGAAACGTCGCTGCGACGCAGAAGCCGAATTACCAGATCTAATCGCGACAATAGACCAGATCGAAAAGGAAGCCAGCGGATTTAGCTCACTGGTGAGGGCTAATCCGACAACTATAAATCAAATAAAGCATTCGGCGTCGAGGGTAAGAATGGCTGCTAGACAGAAAAGAGGCAGTTATAGTCAAAGCGAAGGGAAAGACGTACGCTGAGCTACCTAAAGCTGTGAAAGATGGTATCGATGTCAATGACCTAGGGGTGGAGATAACCGCCATAAAAAAGACAAAGAACGATGATCTGATATGATCCACCTGAAGGGTGGTAAGAATAAAGCCGAATGCTTAAGGGATTCAATTATTGGAAACGTATCGGGCGTTACGGCAATACACCAAAAAGGCATGGCAGTGATACACACCTGGGACCTGGAGGCAGGAACTGTCGCAGACGATGTAAAGAAGGATGTCCAAGCGGCACTGGCAGGGGGTCATCTGAAGAGATAATTGTGACTTCATTGAGGCCTACCCACTCCAATACGATGAATGCTACGGTAAAGTTGCCGATACCGTGTGCTAAGCAGTTGGTGGAGCGTAAGCGCATCCGCATAGGATGGTTTTCTTGCCGGATACAACTGCGTATCGATGACCACCGCTGCTATAGGTGCTGGGGAAGAGGGCTTACAGCAAGGAGTTGCGATGGACCTGACCGTAGAAACCTCTGCTTTAACTGTGGCAAGGATGGCCATAAGAGAAAAGAGTGCCGCCAAACACAACGCAAGCCGTTTATGGAGAGATGGAGACTCCGGAACGGAGTGGAGATATATTATACAACCGAGGGCAACTTTTGGGGTACTGGGCTGCATCCTGTAACCTCAGCAGTGTTAATACAGGACAATCACCCACCTTCAAAAGGTGAAATTATGGCTTCTACCAAGATGTAACTTTCGTCTCTGAAAATAGTATAAATCGAATCCGGAATTGGAAAGTCCTGGATGAGGAAAGTCTGAGTGATCACCGATATATTATATTCGAAATAAACACAGCTATACCAGCTAGACTACAGGGGAACAGTGTCTCCATCAACCGAGGATGGCAGGTTGGAGCAAGGAGTCAAACGCGCCTTCGGAGCGCGATTCAACATCACTTTGATGTCTCTAGCATAACATCACCAGCACAGTTAGTGGCAACTACCAGAAGAGCATGTGAAGATGCGCTAGAGTCTAGAGATCGAAATGGACGAAAACCCGTTTACTGGTGGACTCCGGAAATCGCTGAACTTCGCAGACGCTGCAATCATGCCAGGCGAAGGCTTATAAGGGAGAACAGGCCCACTAGTGGGCAAGCAGACATATCCTTTCAACAAAACCTGAAGGGCGCTCGTACCTACATGAGGAAGGCGATAGCGGAATCGAAGAGGAAATGCTGGAAGTCCCTCTGTAACACAATCGAAGAGGACCCTTGGGGAGATGCATATAAGATTGTAATGAAGAAGTTTGGGCAAAAAACGCCTGCACTTTCCACATGACTAACACCGTAGTGGCTGCTCTCTTCCCGATGCATGATCTAGTGCAACATGAAAATATAAGGCCGCTAGAGATACCACCTTTTACAGCTGAGAAACTCTCTATAGCATGGCGGAAACTTAAAACAAAAAAAAGTGCCGGGCCAGATGGCATTCCATCAGAGGCCGTTAGAATCGCTGCAGAAATCCACCCAAAAAAGGTGTTGCACGTGATGAACTCGGCCCTAAAAAACGGGGAGTTTCCGTGTATCTGGAAAATAGCGCGCCTGGTTCTGCTAAAGAAAGATGGAAGACCGGATGGTCTACCGACATCGTAAAGGCCACTCTGTCTGCTGGATACTTTCGGAAAACTCTCCGAACATTTGCTGTTACATAGACTGGCCAACAATGTTGATAGAGCCGGTGGACTTGCAAATAATCAATTCGGATTTCGAGCAGGGCACTCTACAACAGATGCTATAGCGGCAGTTATGAAGCTTGTAGATGCAGCCGATATCTGACGAAGGTACTCCAAAGCTACCTGAGTGAGCGACGAATTATTGTGGAAGCTGGAGGTACAGCAACCCAAATGGAAGTTACGAGTGGAGTTCCTCAAGGATCTATCTTAGGACCTATGCTCTGGAATATCTTATACGATGGCATCCTTCGAATTCACCTACCCGAAGATGCCGAAGACGCGGATGATTTAGCGCTTGTTGTCTCCGGCAGACACGAGCAACAACTAGTTGAACGAGTGGAAGCCGGAGTAGAGGAGATTTCCAGATGGCTTCGGATGCATCGGATGCAATTGGCTCCAGAAAAGACTGAAGCGGTTGTAATGGCAGGCCGAAGGGTGCTCCACTCGATTTCCTTCAAAGTGGAAGGAGTTAAAGTAACACCGACAACCCACATCAAGTATCTGGGTGTATGGCTAGACCGTCGAGGCTTTCAAGAGCATGTAAGGCAAATTGTGACAAAGGCGACCCGGACAACAAAAGGGCTCATCAGATTGATGACAAATGTTAGTGGACCAAGCACCGGAAAAAGGAAATTGCTCTCATCGGTTGTTTTATCCGCAATACTTTATGGAGCACCCATCTGGATACGAGCTTTAGATATTGCAAGGGCGTCCGAGCAGTTTGAACGCGTACAATGTACTCTAGCACTGCGTATATGTAGTGCTTACAGAACGGTAGGAAAGGAAGCAGCTTTCGTGATAGCAAACATGCCACCGGCCACTTTAATGGCGAAATGTAGACTAGCGGTTCTTCAGGGATCACCAATCGTTGAGGCCAAAGAGGAATTGATGCAAAAATGGCAGGCACGTTGAGAGAGTGCCGACACTGGATCATGGACCAGAGAGCTCATTCCGAGTCTAAGGGAATGGGTGAATCGTAAGCATGGGGAGACGAACTTTCATCTGACACAGTTCCTGACAGGTCACGGGTGCTTCAATAGCTATCTGCATCGAATGCATATTAATGATTCTCCTAACTGCGCATATTGTGAAGAGGACGACACACCAGAGCATACGATACTGTACTGTGCAAGGTGGGAAGAAACGAGAAAGAAGTGTACCGATACTGTAGGAGAGATGACACCACGAACTATTATTTCGAAGATGGTGGCGGAGGAGAATGGTTGGTATGCTATAAGCAAGATGATTACGGTAATATTGACCATGAAAAAGAGGGACGAAGCGAGCACAACGACTTGAACAAACAAGAAAACAATATAGACATCCAGCGGTCGAAGTAATGCAAACTTTGTGGTACCGGTCGCTGCGAGGAGCTGAGGTAGGGGTTTTTTTAGTCGGTAAGAGTCCGGCACAACGTCCATGAGGATTTTCCCCTACTGGAAAAAAAAAAAAAAATATATATATATACCGGGTGTTTCTTTTAAACTGAGACGATCAAATATCTCGAAAAATAGCCACTCTACGGAAAAAATGTCCATAATCAAAATTTAATCATACCGCGGAGGAAATACATTAGTGCAAAAAAAATAGTCCCCCACCCCCGCTTTGTAGGTGGGTGGGGGGTAACTTTTAAACAAAGATAGGAAGCCATATTTTTTATTGCAGATACGGATTCTACGACTAAAAGTACGTATGATTTGAATGAAATATTTTGTTCGGTTCATGATAGATGGCGTTGTAATCGACGAAGTTCAATTTTTTCAATTTCTCCTTTTTAGAACACACGCATTCGATAAAAAACATCACGTTTTCATTGGAAATACTCGAAATTCGTCATCAAAACAATTTATTCAGTTTTGTAAATCACATTTAACGTTTGTGTTATTTCTTATCTTCATGTTTTTCGTAACTGCAAAATAAACGACAAAATACTTTAGAATGGAGCGTTTAATTGTGCCAGAGAAAATTGAAATGGTTCTGGTTTATGGAGAAGCTGGCAGAAATCTTGAAAATGCTGTTGCAATTTACGCTCAACGTTTTCCGGATAGCATTCGTTCACGTGCTTCATTTGGCCGTACTAACAAACAATTTATTACTAATGGAAATGTTCAACTGAAAAAGAGGACCCGTAGAGCAACAGTCATTGGAGAAAATAATGAAATTGCTGTATTAGCAGCAGTGGCTCATAATCATTATATTAGTACACGAGAAATAGTTCGCGATTCCGGATTGCCCCTCACCAGTGTTTGGAGAATTTTAAAACGGCACAAGTATCATCCATATCATGTGTCTTTACACCAAGATCATCATGGCGTTGATTTCCAAAATCGGGTAGCTTTTTGTCCAGCTCGTGAACAAATACAACAAAACCCCAATTTTTTTCGTTGCGTAATGTTCTCCGACGAATCGTCTTTTACAAACCATGGAACGGTTAATCGACACAACATGCATTATTGGAGTGTTACAAATCCGCACTGGCTTCGTCAATTTGAACATCAGCGTCCTTGGACTGTCAACGTGTGGTGTGGAATAATTGGCAACAAACTCATAGGCCCCCACATTATTGAAGGCAACTTGAATGGTGAAATGTACCGAAACATTTTGGAAAATGAACTGCCAATATTACTTGAAAATTTGAGCTTAGAAGTGAGACGGAACATGTGGTTTCAAAATGATGGTTGTCCTGCACACTATTCGTTGATGGCACGTGAAATACTTGATCGTGATTTCAATGGTCGCTGGATCGGTAGAGCTGGTCCGATAAATTGGCCCGCCAGTACCTCGATTTTGTTGCCTTTTTGAGACTATGAGACTAGGAGAGTAAAAATTACCGGAAAACAGTAATATTAGTGAGCATGTGTGTATTTGTGCGCATGCGCTGTTCAATTTGTTTGTATTTTATTTTGACGTAAACATAATAATTTATGTACTATACTATTGACATAAACGCGAATTCTCCGTCGCAATAGCAGGAGAAAACGGAGTGTAAGCTCCAAAAATGTTTGTATTATTTTTGTTTTTTATACCGATTTATACCGATTCGATAATTTTTGATGCTTATTGTACACTCTCAAAACAAATACACATACAAAATATGACAACACACAATAACAATATTTCATACTCTACACAGTGTACGTATACAAAATATTTGGCAGTCTCATAGTCTCAAAAAGGCAACAAAATCGAGGTACAGATCACCAGATCTTACTGCGCCAGATTTTTTCTTGTGGGGCTACCTCAAAAACAAAGTTTACACACAAAAACCAACAACACGTGAGAACGTGATTGAGCGAATCAGAAATGCGTGTGCTGAAATTCAACCAGACACACTTCTCAGTTGTGTACAATCATTTGAAATGCAGATTAATAAGTGCATTGAAGTCGCAGGCCATCATTTTGAACACTTATTTTAGATTTACAAAACTGAATAAATTACGTGAAAAACGTGATGTTTTTTATTTCAAACGTATTGCAGAATCGAATGCGTGTGTTCTAAAAAGGAGAAATTGAAAAAAATTGAATTTCGTCGATTACAACGCCATCTATCATGAACCGAACAAAATATTTCATTCAAATCCTACGTACTTTTAGTCGTAGAATCCGTATCTGCAATAAAAAATATGGCTTCCTATCTTAGTTTAAAAGTTACCCCCGCCCCACCTACAAAGCGGGGGTGGGGGGACTTTTTTTTTTGCACTAATCTATTTCCCCCGCGGTATGATTAAATTTTGATTATGGACATTTTTTCCGTAGAGTGGCTATTTTTCGAGATATTTGATCGTCTCAGTTTAAAAAAAACACCCGGTATATGTATATATATATATATATATATATATATATATATATATATATATATATATATTTATATATATATAAATATATATATATATATATATATATATATATATATATATATATATATATATATATATATATATATATATATATATATATATATATATATATATATTTATATATATATATATATATATATATATATATATATATATATATATATATATATATATATATATATATATATATATATATATATATTTATATATATATATATATATATTTATATATATATATATATATATATATATATATATATATATATATATATATATATATATATATATATATATATATATATATGTATATATATATATAAAACCAATTATGTATGGCGAAAAAATACTTTTAAATAGTAAAAGCAGGACGGAAGAATATTGTGGTCTTTTTCTTTAAAATCAATATGTGACGTGACGTTACTCATCCACAAACCATCCACGTAAGCTACAACTATTTATTATTTCACAGTTTTTAATCGCCTAATATGAGATAGCACCACAGAATGATCACCCAGGTTACAAAATTCAAAATGCACATTAAGGTAAATTAATTATGAGACATATTTTAATTCAATTAACTTAAAAAAATAAGTAGTATATATAATCCAAAAAATTCAATCAATAGTAGTCAGTTTAAGTTTACAATTATAGTAGTTCAATTCAATTATTTAATCAAAAGTCAATTCGAATTTATATTATAATATGTCAATACTAATTTCAATAAACGAACAATAAACATTTAAGTTCAGTGTTTTTATCAGTGACTAAGAAGAACCATCAATAAGTAAGTATATATTAACAACTGATATCGACAAGCCCCCACCAGTGGTAAGCGGATATCAGCAACAATAATAATAACCCAACCTACTAACCAAAGATACCGTTCTTTACGACATTGGTGAACGAACCTCGCACGGCAAAGTGAGAAGGGAAGAAATAAGAGTGTTTCAGCGCTCAACTTCCCTAGTGGCAGGTGTCGCTAAAGAACTGACTTATAAATAATATTTTACATTTCTCCAGAGTATTTGGATTAGACCAAATACTTCAACTATAATAAACCTCCGACGCTCATATAACAATCCCACAAATAATTACACTACCACACTCTACTCCAACATATACAACTCATACACACTAAAGATTACAATAATAGGGTACCAAGAATTTTTGCAGTTAACTCGGGTGTACGGCAGGGGTATGCTCTGTCCCCGATACTCTTTAATCTCATGTTGGAGTACATCTTTCGTAAAACTTAAACACCTTAGCGCAACATCTTGTATCGCCAGTTCAATCAAGTGCTTGCATATGCAGATGACATATGCGTGATTGGACTGAATAGTAACGGAGTGAAGGAAATACTTGATCCGCTTGTAGAGTTGTCAGCTTCTATTGGACTCGATATCAATGAGTACAAAACAAAATACATGAGGATATATACGGAAAACAGCACACCAGATTTTAGTTGTGGCGACTACACGTTTCAGGGAGTGAGGAGGTTGAAATATGTGGGCCCTCTTATCACTCACGACAGTGTGGGTGAGGATATTAAAGTGTGCAGGCAGCCGGCAGTCGGTCTTTGTATCCTCTATGGATACTGCTAAACTCTAAACACCTGTCAAGTGCCGTGAAGCTGAAACTTTACAAAGCTTTGATCAGGCCAGTTGTGATGTTTGGATGTGAAAGTTGGGCGATGACGAATGATTACGAGAGATGGCTCCTTACATTTGAGAGAAGAATCATGTGGGTGATATACTCAGAATCATGTGGGTCCTAAACGCGAAGTAGATGGTACATACCGAGCTCTGTATACAATGCGAGATCAGACATCTAATGAAGATCCCCGATATTGTCAAGAAGTATGTATGTTTGTATGTTTATTACGCAAAATTCATTTCACTAGTTGTCAATTGCCGACTAATAAGTGAGTTTTGGCTTTACGTTGGAATATTCTGATTGATTGCAGGGACTGTAACGTATATGGCTGGCATGGTGGGGTCACTAGAAGAACTGCATTGCAATGAAAATTCCATTCGTCACTAAAATTAATTTTCATTCATTTAGAGTTTTAACATGATCATGTACTGCCGGCTAGAGTTCAGATGTGGGTTTTAACGGATAAATCAATGCTTGCTAGGCCACATGTCCTATAAAGGAAGGAATAGTAAGGCATTGTGCAACTTCGGAAGCTGCTGTTTCACTTAACCATTCCTTCTTAACTTCGAGCACTTTATAGCTTCTCATACTAGAACAAAAAATGACGTGGTGAAAACAAGAGAAAACAATGAACCATAGAAATTTTAGAAGTAGACAAATTTAAATCATAAAAAAAAATAAAAGTATAGTTCATGGCAAAAAATATATCTATATAAACATATTCGTACATAAGTACATTTTGTATTTCAGGTGTTCTTAAATTTTTACTTTTTAGTATTTGTTTATTTGATTAAAAACAATGGATATTTAAAATTGTTCAGACAGTATATTGGAGTTGACAACAGATGTTAGTTATAACGAGGATACTGAGCTTCCTCCATACCATTTTAATAAATTGATGTTTCAAGATGCTTTGTGAAAATATACTGCGGTACATCTATACCATGGGCCAACATATTATTTCATCTTTAACCATGTATATACTGTAGTAATGTATAACAACATTTATTATTTTCTTTTCTTATTATCGTGAGGTATCGTGGTATCGTAGTACACCATTTTACAGACAAATCCATTTGAAGTATATATTACTTGTATGTGATTTTTGAGGAAATTAAAATTTAAAGAAAATGTAACCGTCAAACCATTAATGTCAAAATATAAACATCATAAAGATTAGATGTTTCTAAAGAAAACGAAAATTGCCAATTCTATCTTGAGCGTATTTTAATGCCAATTACACAATCAAAATTAATTATTTTTGTTTTAATCTAAAATCTAATAATTTTTTGACTCGAGACAAAGTCAAAGCATCATTAGAAAATGAAAATAATTTTACACAGTATACATACATAGATAAGTAACAACAGTTTCTCTTGTAAACGGAAGGTGCCGTTGTGATGTGCTGCAGTGATGACTATGTATAAGCAGACTCAGTAAATGAATCAAATTTATATTGCAAATCTAATTTCAAGGTCATGTTTATTTCGTGGGGTAGTTAATTACCAATACAATGCTTAATTTTGAACAAAACAAATACATGAATAATTTGAATTTTTAAATTTTTCTTTTCTGTTTGCGGAATTAAAAACATTTGCTGGTGGTTTCTTGAATATAGTTTTGTTCTTTATTTAAATTAAATATGAAATTTCCACAACAATAAGATAAAACCAAAAATAAAATTAATAAAAAGTATACAGATATTTTAATTTATTTGGTTATTGTTACAAAATGATAAACAGTGTAAAAAACTATTATTGGTAATCATTGTATTTTGCTATATACGAATGCGATTTTCATGCTGAAAACAATCGTCAATAAAAAAATCCAGGTGGCTTTAAAATTTAAGCATTTGATTTTTGTTTGAGACACGATTTTATACTTTTATAATATAATAATAGAATTGAAATTTGAAAGCCCATTGTGATTGTTGATTTCTTTGTTGCTAGTAAAATACAATTTATAGTGGATAATTTCGTTTGGTAGTACAGTAGATCAGGCTTGTAAAAACTTAAAATACTTATTCCATTTCATTCAAGTATTAAATGAAAGAAAATTATCTTAAAAATACATGAAAGTTACGATACAATTTATTTTATTTTATTTTTTTTTAAATTGACTTATGATATTCGTTTGATTTTTATAAATTTATATATATATATATATATATATATATATATATATATATATATATATATATATATATATATATATATATATATATATATATATTCGATAGTGTTTTTTTTATTAAATTTTTAAAATTTTAAATTCTTTGTAGTACTGACAAATTTTAATTGACTGTTATAATTATTTTATTTTGTTTTTATATTGTTTAACTTAATTAATTTGATTCCGTACATAAAAATATTTTAGTTTATTATTTAATAATATGATCTCTGGTATATTATATGGTAAAAGGAGATCACACTTTTATTAAATAATAATTTGAATCTTATATTAAATATACATATATTTTTTTTTAAAATATGAGATGTTTTCGGCCAGGTTTTATAGCATCATTATGTTTATAATATAATTGAGTTAAAAGATTTTAAGATATATTATTGAAATTATTTTATTAAAAAATATATATATTGAAAGTTATAAAACGAAAATAAAAAACAAAACATTGAAAACTTTTTCTTATTTTGCAGAATATATATTATTATGTGTGTAGTCGAATTAAATATTGTTTTTGTGTGTTTGCTTTTAAAGTTTTTAATTTTCGGTGACTGTCCTTGTAGTTTCTTGTACAAGATAAACCTGAGATCCAGGAACAGTGGATGTTGTTACAAATGATCGATGTTTTGTGCGAATAAGATTTAAATTTGATTCGGCTACTTCGGCACGATCTTCAGCGGCTTCAAGTTCACGTTGGAATCGACGTACACGGGTTACAGATTGTTGAGACATACCCTCCTAAATAAAATTGATTAGTAAAACTGGAATGGTTGGGAATTATTTTAATGTTAACATACTTGTTCATTTAATTGGCGTTTGTAAAGATTGATTTTGGTTGTGGCAGTGTCCAATGATTCTTGAAGCAATAAAATTGTCTTTTGATCTTCTTCAATTTGTACCATGACTTCTTTGACGCTGCGTTCCTTTTTCCTTAAAATTTTGATTGTTTCAGCATGTCGTCTCTTTTCTTCGTCCAATTCAATTTCTAAATCGCGAATACGTCCTTCTAATTTGCTAATAATGCGTCTGCTTCCAACAACGGCATTGGCTTCAACTTCTTCCAAACGAACGGAAAGATTCTGAAATTATTCATAAACATTTTTTATTAATAATTTAGAATTAGAGTTCTTAATTTAATTTGACAATGTTTACCTTAACTTCGACTTCCAATGACTTCTTGATGGCTTCAATCTTAACAATTCTTTCTTGTTCTTCGTGAAGTACTTCAACGGTGTGTTTAAGTTCAATTTGAACCTTTTGATAACGTTCATCGCTGATGCGAAGTTCACGGGTTACTTCTTCATAATCACTAGCAAGTGTTGTAATTTCTTGTTCAAGTTTAGCTCTGGATGTATTCAAATTAATATTGATGGCTGTTATTTCATTAACACGTGTATTTGTCTCTTCCAACTGTAATTCAACTGTACGTTTGCTGCGTTGAACTTGTTCAAAATTGATGCGAAGTTCGTCAAGTTCACCGGTTATCGATTGTAAACGGCGTTGAGCAACACTATATTGATCCAAAGTTTGTTGCAATTGTCTTTGAACATCGTCGTAAGCGCCTTGTAAATCAGTCAATTGCAATGATTGCTTCTTGATTATTTTTTGTAAATCAATATTGGTTTTGTTGGCTACGTCTAATGACATTTCAAGTTCGGTAATATGAATTTGCATCTTCTTTTTGATCCGGGTGATTTCAGTTTTCAATTTTGTTTCGGCTTCAACGACACGGGCATTTAAGTGTTCAATTTCAATACTTGTTTGTTTGCTATATACGAAGTAGAAAACAAAATATGTTAATTAGTAATAACTAAAAAAATCCAAATTATTAAATATTTTAAACTATAAATAGACTCATCATTATGGACCTTGAATTTTCAAAAATACTCGTAGCTTTTGTGCTAAACTGTTTTAAATCATTTTGCATTTCCTCGAAGGAATGTGTAATATTCATGTTGACCTGCCTCCCTACATTCGTATTAATCTGTCTTTCTACATTCGTGTTAACCTGCCTCCCCATATAACTCTCCACATTACATGATCGATTATAATTTCGAGACTCACTTACGGCCCGTCTATGGCGCATACACTCTAACGTATCCAAATCAGAATCTGGCGAACCTATTCTATATTTAGTAATATTTCGCCTACTATCCGCCAATAATGCATCACATATCGCTTGAGAAGATTTTCCACGAATAGCACTTTTTAACGTTGATGATAGCACGATTTCTTTTTTATTGTTTCGTAATTCGTTTAAAACTCGCGATAGCGCTAAATCTTCCATTATTTGTTCGTCACGTAATTCACTTTGTCGTTGTGCAATTTTATTTTTAGTTTTTTCTACACAACTTGTGTTATTTAAATGTTTCTCGATACGAGATGCGGTAACACTTCGTATCACCGAAAATGGTGAACGTTTTATTATACGATAATCAAAATTACTATCTTCTGTATTTTTTGCTACTTCCGTTGCTAAACTTTTTATATAACCACTTGAATACTGTTTTATTAAATTATTGGAGCGATATTTTTCTAAACCACGCTCATTCGACCACGGTAAATGTGGATACTGTGGATTTTTTCCTAAACGTTTTTCTTCTATATAGTCGATCATAGGCTGATAGAAATTTATCGTGTAACCATAATTATCTTCGTATATTTGTCTTATTGGTGTACGACGGCACCTCTTCGCATACATCAGGGACATTTTAATTATATATATATATATATGTATGTATATTTATATATATATATTAGATATAAAAATAACTTTAATTAATTTTAAATTGAAAACAAAAAAAAATTTGTCACTGAATTCAGAAATTAAAGTTATAATACTGCGGTTAGTTATTTGTTTGAACGGCCACTCAACTTTGTTTAGTTTTGTTTTAGCTATTTCTTTTTAAATTTCGTCTAGTTCGATTAGCAGTGGAATATTTGACTAAACATCCAACTAATTTTTTTTTAAAACAAATCAATGACATTATTTAGTCATTTTCAATAATTTCTTTTTTATATAAATAACCTTCGCATGCCATCCATTTTTTGGCTATATGTTCTGCATCATTATTTCGTTATTTTCATGTACCAAGAATGATACAAAAATAACAATTTAAGAATAATTAGAAATATTTCTAACGCTTCTATTTTCATATAAAAGTTTTCTTTGTGTGATTTTGGTGCGGTTGTTCATTCTTCTTATACATATAAATCACTTATGCACACAATCTTTTCTTTATTCGTCTCTAAATATCATCTATACGTACCTAATGTAAGTTTTCTACATAGTAATGCACGTTCACAATACTATATCTATAATAGTACGTCATGTTTGGTGCACACGAACGCCCAAATAATTTAATATAAAATGAAATCAAATTTTCGTGTGTTTAATTGAACAACAATTTGAGACTGCCTTTTAAGACATTTTTATATTTTATGGCTCAAACTGAAAAAAATTTACTCACCGAATAGCTTCAATTTCCTCATCTTTCTCATGTAAACGACGTTCAGCTTCATGACGGAATTGATTGAAATCGGCAGCCAAACGTTGTGAACGTTGTTCTTCAGCTTTGCGACCCTTATAAATTCAAAGTAATATTTAGTTTTTAGTAACATAAGCATATTATTAAAAAAAAAACCTACAGCTTCAGCTTCTTTGTAGGCAGCAGTAAGTTCGTCACGTTCATTTTCCAAACGACGAATTTCAATTTCAAATTCATGCAGGCGACGGGTAAGTTCAGCTATTACATTACGTGATTCACCAACTTCATCGGATAATTTTTTATTTTCACGGGTCAATTGTTCTTTGGCATCACGTGCCTTTTCCAATTCGTGAAGTGTACGTTGGAGTTCAGTGGCCTTGTTCCTCAAGTCACGTTGTGAAACTTCGTATAACGCGAGAGTTTCTTCCAAACGTGATTTAATTTCGATATTAGTTCTTTCCAAAATCTCAACACGTTTTGACAATTCTCTAGCAGCACCATTTGCTTTCTCCAAATCAATGATAAGTACTTCAACCTCGCTCTGAAGACGGCTTTTTTGTTTTTCGGTATTGCTGAGCTTAATCAAAAGTTGTTCAATGTGTTCTTCTGATTCTTGAATACGAATTGTGAATTTTCTTCTAATTTCTTCAACTTCTTCAACGCGTGCGGCTACTTCTGAATCGAATTTCGAGTGCCATTGTTGAGCTTCACCGTTTGCCTTAACAAGTTGTCGTTCCAAGTCCAAACGAGCTTCTGATTCTTCTTCAAGTTGAATACGGATCGAATCCAATTCGATTTCAACTTGGTGCAATTGTGATTCCAACAAAGAGCGGCGACGATCTTCATCCTCCAAGCGACGTCTGGCATCTTCCAATTGTGAAATGGCTTGTGATTTTGAGAAAAGAATACTTTCAATGCTTACTTTCAAATCTTGAATTTCCTTCAAGTATTCAACATTTTCTTGTGACAAACGGGTTTTGTGTGATGTAATATCTACAATTGTACGATTTAATTCTTCAATGCGTACATTCAATTCAGTAATTGAAATTTCCAATTTTTCAATGTGCTTTACATGTACAATTTTATCTTTGTTAAAGCTTTCGATTTGAGAGTATAATTCATAGATTTCTTGTTGGAATTTAGTTTTTTCTTTTTCAGCTCTAAAAATGAAAACAAAGAAAAATAATTTAGTAATTTTCAATACTAATTTAAAATTATTCAATTTGTAATGAAGAAATTTTAATTTGTTCTATTTATAAATATTCGGTTAGCAAATGCGCGTTGTACTTCCCTCTATAATATTATTTATTGCCCAAAAGGCTAAAAGATGAGTAAATTACATAACCTCGAAATTCGTAAACATGAAAGAAAATTATATTCAAAATTTGTATAGTATTCAGTTAGTTTAGACATTTGTTCGAGTTAAATGTGATAAAAATGTGTGCGGTTGCAATTTTAATTAACGGTAAGTAATAAAAAAACAATTAATTTGTCAATTATTAAAAACGCAAAAAATCGTGAATAGGGCAGGATTACATTCTCTGAAATAATTTCGGCTTGAATCTATTTTACCACTTCAATCTTAGTTCCCCAAATATTGTGTCTTTAAATATTTTTTCACCTTGAACGAATTTTTGTGCCAATTTTGATTTAGTATTGAAGAATTATTGACCACAAAAAATTTCAGCTTCAGTTGGACTTCAGATCAATTAGTACAAAACGAAATACCTGATCTCTGGTTTTAGGGACAATGGCACACCAGATTTTAGTAGTGGCCACCTCACGTTTGAGGGAGTGAGGAGGTTCGAATATTTCGGTTCTCTTATCACTCACGATAACAGTGTGGGTGAGGATATTAAAGTGCGGCTGGCAGCTGGCAGTCGTTCTTTGTATCCTCTAAGGCTAAAATCTAAACACTTATCAAGTGCCGTGAAGCTGAAGCTTTACAAAGCGTTGATCAGGCCAGTTGTTATGTTTGGATGTGAAAGTTGGGCGCTGACGGATAAGTACGAGAGATGGCTTCTAACATTTGAGAGAAGAGTCATGCGTGTGATTTACGGCCCAAAACGCGAAATAGATGGTACCTACCGAGTACGCTGGCTCGGGCACGTTCTGCGTGCTGATCCGGAACGAATTGTGCAGCGATTTCTGAAAGGAGAGCCACCAAATGGTAGGCGCAGAGGTCGTTGCAGGCGATGATGGCTTCACGGTGTAAAAACGACTTGGCCTCATCAGATTGCCTTAGACAGTATGAAGACCATCCTCGGGATCGAAACCGCTGGAGCCAAATTGTTGACTCAGTAAGGGGCCAGTAATGGCCTTTAAAACTGATTATAAAATAATTATTTATTGTGATGATTTTTTATACGTCGCTATATGTAGTCATAAAAAGAAAATTGGTAAATAATGGCAATACTATCCATTACCTACGGAGCTTGCTCTACTCTTATTAGTATATCCATATGGATGTTTCCCATGCCTAGTTTATTTATTTGTGGGTTTGAAAACATACTTCAATTGGCTTTTGCATAATAATATATTATTTATATTATGTTGGTATATTATCTTACTTACAATATGTTTGTTTTAAATAAATATAGTTTAGTTTAAAATAAATATTGTATTTTAGCAACCATATAGTTAAAATATTTCAATGGGGTTTCACAAAAAACTACGAAAGGTACTATTTTTTGATCAATTTTAGGGGGGTTTAAATATTGAATTATCTTATTATAAATAATCCAATTAAATAAACCGAACGATAATTATGGAAGATCGCTATACAGGTCGGCAATGTTGTGTTCCATTGTGATCTATTTGTGCATAACAAAAAAGTCAAAACATGAAAAAAGTCGTCGTCTTTTTGTATGTATTAGTTTTGGTTGATATATTTTATTCAAATAGATATTCATATTATTATACAACGTTGCAGTTTGTCATATTCCATAGTAAAATGCAAAAAAAAATGTATTAGTGTTTGTTAATTTTTCAAATTTGAGGCATGTACGTACACAGCTAACACTAATATAAAAAAGTTGGTTTGTCTTTTTAAATTTTGTATAGTTGGACTTGTATAATATAGAAGATTTTGTCGTAACCCATAATTTATCTTTTTATACAAATAGAAAGTTATTTTTGAATTTATTATTTAATTGAAAATAAAATACTTGTCTAGATTTTTTTTTAGTTTTTTTTTATTTATATAATATTACAACTGACTTTATTCTAAGTCATCTAGTAACTTTTCTAACATAATTATATTAACAGTTGTTGGGATATAGCCCAACGGCTAGTCCCAGAAATTAAAATTATTTATTTATCTAAATATTTCCTATAATAGTATAGTATTATAGTGACTTGTATAGTGACAATGTTTTTATTTTTAATCGACGAAGGAGTAACTCTGAAATCGATTTTTCGAAATTAAACATAAAAACATTATCACTATAAGAAGCATTTTTTTCAAATAAACAATAAATTTAAATATAACTTCTTGTATTATTTATAAATTTGTCAGTGATAAAATACGTATTTCCAATATAAATTAAATTGGATAAAACCATTATGTACATATAACTTAATATTAATATGTACTTTATTTATCAGTATAAATCAAATAATGACACAATATCAGTTGCACGTTTCAAGTAACTCATGACGAAGACAACAAAACAAAGTTAAAACAATTGCATCTCACTATGAAATATTTCAATAATTTTTTTTGTTTGTTGCCTTCGTCATGAGTTCGGATCGAAAAAACCTTAGGAACATTCATATGTGTACTAGATTTGTTTTCTTATATGTAGTGTGACTACCGCTGTGCAGCGACATTAGAAATAGAGAAAACTTGCAGAATTCTGCCTAGCATGCAGGATACATGTGTTTCATTCCATATAAACTATTATATTCTAATCTCGCATACGTTTTATTATTTTATATAAAAATTAGCATTTCTAAACTGTTATTCTTCTTCCTTTTCTGAATTAAATACGTAAATGTCCTGTAAATACACGCATAAATATTTGGCAGCCTTAGACATTTAGCATTTCTGTAACTTAACCAAAGCTAACATAAAAGTAATATTCAAATAATTCTAAAAGATAATAATCATAATTCTTTTCATATTTATCACATTTCCAATAATACTAGTTAATACTATTGAATTGACACCAACCGCGAACAGCGAATTGCGAATAAATTACACACGGGAACACGCGAATTCGATTCCCACCAAACGCGAGCAATTTTATGTGACTGACAGCGTACAAAACTCAATTAATTTTAAACCAAAGAAAATATACTAAGCTTTATCGAAACGAATACTTATTTCAAAAGTATTTACTTATTTGCTGCCATCTTGAATAAGTAAGTAAAGTCATTCGAATTGATTTCACATACTTATTTTGACGTTAAAACAACCTGCGCCGAAATGTAAAGGAAACATTTAAATTTTTAATTTTTATTAAACATTCTGATTTAATTTTCATGAAAGAACTGAATAAATATAGTTTATTACAGTCTTCTTATTTCAAAGACATGTTTTAAATTGACTATATAAAGTATAAACACGAATGTTACTAGATATACACTAAAAATATTTGACAATCAATTTAGATTTTTTTGAAAGAAAGAGACTAAAAATAAGATACCTCGCCAGGTTACTTAAATGGCTTCACAAATAAGTACTCGCAGAGCAAGTAGTTTTTTATTTGTAAAATAAATAAATATCACGTACACGTGATATACAGAAAGTAACTATTAATCCAATTTAACCAATTTAAGTTAGTTTACCAAAATTAAACATTGATAAATTGTAAATTTTTTCCTGAATAATAATACAAATATGATTATTTATAAATAATATGTGTGCGTATAATTAAATATACATTATCGAAAGTTTGGGTGAGATTTTGCTTGTCAAAGCCAGATTGTTTCGTCTTTCTATTGACCCTATTGATGAAAGAAGCGTTAAGTTTTTGCATGACATGTTTATTTATATGTAATCAACATTTAGGAAAATTCTAAATTAAAACTGTTTCATATTATAAAACCAAAAATTAAGTTTTTTCTAAATGGTGATTATTAATATGGATTATGTTATATATTTATAATATATGAAGGTACATATATCTAATTAAGCCTTTCACTACCAATTAATTCTGGGACGCGAAAAAATGTCTATATTCAATTCCATATCACAAGGAGTTAGAATAATATATAAATAAATATTTAAAAAAATAACTTGTAAGTTCTAGAATCTAGGAAGAACATAATATGATGGATGTATATACGCATTTGATGAAGAATCTTTAAGTACCTATCTAATACTTTCTAATGTATTTGCCTAACAGATTCGTACATAGGAACAAATAATGTTATTTTGGGGGTACCCTCTTATTTTATTTGTTTGAACTATCTTACTAATTTTACTACAACGAATGAGACAAACATATATATTAATTTTAATTACTTTTAGACGCTCAGATAAAGAACGGTATTAATGTGCATTAGAGGTGTAAGAAAGTGGAAGTTGTATTTATATCGTAATTGTCAATGATATATTAAAATAACAACAAATATGGTGACTTTTTGAATTTGGAATTAAAAAAACAAGAAAACAGCAAACTTTTAAACTTTATGGATTATCAATTTGGATTAACATTTAACTATGTTATAACAGCCCGTGAGAACTATCCAGCTATAAAACAAATAGTTCGATTTGAATACATCTATTGATATTATATTTTTAAGGCAGTTTGAAATAACAAATATATTTAAGAAATAATTAATATAATAAATTAAATAACAACAAAAAAAATGTTTTTGGTGTATTCTCAACTCATTATAAGTGGTTATTATAAAATACAAACAACGCCCTAATTATTTAAATGCGTGGTAGTCGATGTACCAAAGAACAAATAAAATATTGGTTTGCAACATTTCTGTCAAATTAACTCAACTGGACTTATACCATGTTGGATGTTAACTCAGGTTTATGTGCATAAAAAAGCAGTTTACAGTAGAGTTTTGATAAATCCATCTTAAGGACACGGTTGAGTTAAACTCTATCTGTTAATGTTTTAATTTTTTTTTTAAATATTATTTTATTTTAATGTTAAAGCATAAATTAAATTCACTATTAACTAATGTCGAAACACCAAAACAGAATAAAAAATCATAGTTTGCAACATATCTATCAAATTAATTGGAATGTTCATGGAAACGCTGTGAGCTACCGTCATCATGTTTTTAACTCGAGGTTAGGTTTCGTTAGGTTTTAATATGGTACTAGGTGGTGTGTTTGAGCATATCAATTAGAATTTTATATCGTTGTAAGTGTACTGTTTCGCTAAAATTGTGATTTTTTCTATTATTTGGGCTTTACCCATGAATTCACAGATATTTTACTGAAAACTTAATCCTATATTAATAATGTACTTGACGCTAGGTTGGTTTACGATTCATACCTTAAAATAGATTCACTCTAGGTCTCTGGCTTCTTCGTTAGTTTTGTAATAACTGTACTATTTAACAATCGTGATCGAATATTTTAATGTTGAATTTTTCTGTTCTTTACTTTCGATTATGATCAAATACATTTCGTTAAATGACACACATATATATATATAATATATATTATATATTTAGAGATTTTTGGTAGTAAAATGACGATAACGATAGTGTGACATTTTTAGACCGGCATTCAACTACAGGCAATAATGAGATAAGTTAATCGAATTCAACGATAAAGGGACTCTGATTTCCATCGTAGATAGAAAATTATGGGAAGTTAAATGGTAATTTAAAAAATTTACTCTGACTGTACTCTGAAATTTTGTTCTGACTGTTTCGAGGTTAACATTTAAAAATAATTTTTTATCTGTTGATTACGATCAGTAATTCAATTATTAACACTCCTGTTGGTGTGCAGAGCAGTTGGTCAAGGAAAAACGGACTTCTAGCTGTGTACATTCTTCAACACAGTTTTATTCTCTAATAGTGCAATAATATAGGCCAACATGGATGTGATAATTTCATTTAAGAAACAGTATTATGATTTACAAAATAAAAACAAATTGTTTTGGAATTAATGAAAAAATTTTCATAAAAGAAATTCGAATTCTAAGTTTATGAATATTTTATCGATCCTCGATTTTACGGCAATTAGTTAGGTAACCAAACTACTTAAATTAGTTAAATTTAATAAAAATTGAACCTATTATTTAAAACCAGACTCACCTATTTATTGTAATTTATGATAATATTATATATTAATAATGTTGGTTTATTTCAAATAAAATATTGTAATATTAATGGAAGCCTTTATCGTTTTTGTTGGATTTGATATCTGTAAGCTTTCAAAATGACCTCGTGTAACCTTCATTAATCTGTTCACATACTTACATCTTAAAAATCAACTTGACAAAAGAAATTTGGAGAGAAAGTCAAAAAGCCTCATACGAATATTCCTAAATTTTTTTCGATCCGTACTCATAACGGAGTTAAATTAGTTTGAACTCATTAGAAATTTTTCACAATCGTATCAATAATTTAACTCCATCATGTTGTCTTATCTTGAGTAGAAATTGAAAAACCTTAAGATTAGTTAAGAAGATTATTAAGTAAGAGGGGACCTTCAATTTTTAATTCAACCAGCTTATTGACACTATACATATATAAAATTACTAAGGAACGTTAGCCTTGGTGATTTTATAATAAATCGTTTAACAATTATTTTATATATTGTCTCTGTAAATTTCAGATATATAATATATTGCCTAGCAGAAATCTAATAGCCTTAATGAATTAGTCAATTACATTAAATTTAAAACTTTAAATATCTGTGAAAATTACTATACTTAAATATCTGTGAACTATACAGGATATAGTTCAATTGTTTACGTATTCAATTCAGCTAGGGCCAGAGGACGGAATCAAAAGAGACCTTGTGAGACCTTGTACCAATCATCTTCAAGTTGATTTTGTACTTGTAGAGGAATACCAAATTCAAATATGGCATGGTTATTTCTTACTACCTTAAGGTCAAAAATTGTCACCTTTCAAACTACATATCCATGTCTGACTCCGAAACTATAGTGTGAAAATTTAAACTTAGGAACAGTGATTTTTTTGTCAGCAACAAGCAACTAACTATTCTATTAATAAGCTACAGTCGAAGGAATATTTTACTATACATCATATAATAGTTTTGTTACAAGTTTACTAAAGTTCGAATTATAAAAAATATCAAAAACCATATTTCGGAATATAAATTTTTATGTATAAGATAGTTGCTCATCAATAAAACAGATTTTCAAAAACCACCTACTACAATTTTATGTGAAATTTATTCTCCTTACTTCATAAACAAATCTGCTTTGAGATAGTTTAAATTGACAATAAACTTATTAGCTAAGCTTTTAGTGATACGAGTCCATCAATTCGGTTATAAAATACATTTTCTAATCCAACTCTGTTAATTAGTCAACATATGCCAACTTCATTATAAGCGATTACGCTAAATTCAGCTAAAATGCTGTAATATATTTTTGGCAAACTGTTATTAATTTTTTTTGATATGATAAATAATAAAATTCTATTAATATACATATTCAAAATTAACCAAATTTAATTTTAGATTTCCATCACACACAATATTGTGTTTTCAATTGTCTGATTTTGTTGATTTTCCCAAAATCTGGAATTTGTTTGCTCGAAAATTTTGTGAATATTCTCTATAGTGCATATACATATATAAAAGATGACCATTATTACAGAGCATAAAAATGTGTCATATAATTTTAACCCGATTCCAATATATAAAGGAACATGGAAAGAAATACAAATATGAATTCTGATCTCAACCAGACTGATCCTATATCAAGTTAAACTCAATGTTAAACGAAAATAAAAAGTGTATGGCTGAGGTGTGGTGGACCGTGTCAAATTTCGTGGAGTATATATATTTCAACATTTATATATAAATATATATATATATATATATGTATATATATATATATATATATATATATATATATATATATATATATATATATATATATATATATATATACATATATATAAAATATATATATATATATATATATATATATATATATATATATATATATATATATATATATATATATATATATATATATATATATATATATATATATATATATATATATATATATATATATATATATATATATATATATATATATATATATATATATACGAGTTTATTTCATATTTCAGGTTGTTTCTATTAATTTTAGCGTGAAAACTGTAGGAAGTATACTCATCTAATTTGGATTTCTCTACTTCTTTGTAACAGAAGTTTCAGTAATATTTATAAAAATAAATAATTGTTTTTTTTAAAGCTAGAAAGCAAAAAAAAACCAAAAATATTATAATTTATTCGTAAACTATCAAATTTCTAATATGAAGTTTTCACGAGAGAACCGCGTAAAGTGAGCATGAGAAAATCATATAAAATAAAAAAAAACACAAAAAACGATGACTCTGCAGACATATTTGGCCGGAGTAAACGAGCAATCAAAAATAATTCTAAAAATAACATATTTTTTGTGTTTCGTGTATAAAATTTTTTCATAAAATTTTTTTTTCGCGAAGTATTATTAAATAAATGATGCTCTGAAAATCTATTGGTGTTGTACATACTATACATTATAAAGTCTTGTTATTATTGCATTACTGGCTAATTTAAACATTGGTGAAAATTAAAAAAAAAAATATGAATATTTAGGAATTCTTTATATTGATTATTATTTCTAAAAATAAAAAAAAATTGAAAGGTTATTTCTAGAACAAGCCAAAAACTAATTTACTGATGGAATATTATTATTAAGTATTAAAATAATTGTTTACCTTTGTTTCGCTTTTGAGAGCAATTCTAATTGCTCTTGAAAATCGTAACAGATTTCTTGATGTTTTTTTTTAAGCAAATGTGAATTTTCCTCGGATTCCAAATGTACATCGTCAAGAAGTTTACGGAGTTTTGCTAATTCAACATCGCGTTTACGGTTAATCTCAAACTAAAATCAAAAATTGGTTGTAATTTCATATATGAGTTTATGATTAAGCATATTATGCGTATTATATACCTGGCTTTCAGCGCCACCTTCGGCTTCTTCGAGACGTTCTGACATAGTGATTACTTGTACGCTTAAATCAGCTTTCTCACGTTCGATCTATTGGGATAATTTTTTTTATATTAGTAATTTGTATCGGCCATATACATTATATTGTGATTTTGACTCATCACAACGTTTTTTAGAATTAGTCATCCTTTATATATTATTTGGTTGAGAAGTTAGTGGACCATGTTCCGCGAGAAAAAAATAATAATATTAGTTTCACACGAATTTCTGGACCCTAGTGTAGTTGCGGGACAACACAAAACTTGGCGCTAATATTATACATATATGTTAAGTAATTATGTATCGTACGCTATATGTATATACGTTGGAAAATTGTATAAAATTAAACTTTAAGAAAAAAAAAATGAATAAATAATTTTAAGCCCACGCAAATTCTTTTCGTATAAAATTACCGTTTTATATGCATATTTTTTGTTCATTCTCGCACATACAATCTGAGAGAGAGTTTTCTGTGTTTTTCACCAAATTATTAAAAATAACTTTTTTTTCTTAATTTATGAAAAGTGACGCCAGGTATTTTACTTTAGTGTAATATGTCTTCGTGCTGTTTCGCGGGGCTAAATTTAATTTTTCATTTTCGCACAGAGATCGCAGCCTGCAAAAAATATTTGCATGACAAATTTAAATTAGTAATTAATAGATTTTTGTTAATTTTTTCATTTTCAATGAATTGGACATAACATTTTTGCAGTGAAGTATTTTAGTTTAATTGTAGATATACAAAAACATACGATTGCTTAACATATAACCGGAGTTTAATATATTTTTAGAAAAATAATATGGAAAAATTTGACGGAATTTCAGTTTAGAAAAAATCGTATAGGATTACTAAAATGTTAATAGATTTGTGCAAGGTTATAAAAAAACTTTTCTATACTTACTCTTTGACGTAATTCACGTTCAACTTCGAGATCTTCTTGAAGTAAACGAATTTTATCCTATAAAGAACATTTGGAAGATATTTTACGATTACAATATCACAGTCAACAGTTTAATTTAACATATTAAAATTGATAGCACTACTATTTCCTTTTATAGATGTATCACTTTTGTTATAAATATTAATATTTTTTCGAACTTTACTTTACTTTATATTATTATATAATCAAATAAACTCCATGATATATTGGAAAACTTACCTCCAATCTGGATAGGGCGCTTAAGTCAGCGCTATATTCAACGCTGACATCGGCATTCCCACCACCGGTCGATCTATACGAATATTTCGTAGTCTTAGTCGCTACAGCTGAAGACATTTTGATCAATTTCTATTAAACGAATTAAAAAAAAATATATATTTAAACCAAAACTATTATTCACTATATATCAATAATTAATTAGTATTATTATAAAATGTTTTATATCTATTTTATTTTCACTAATATAACGCACCTAAAATTATTATATTTAATTAAAAAATAATTTTAAATTTTTTTTTATTATAAATTTTAACGGTGTACGTTTCGCTACCGAGCCACTGTTTATCTATTATTATTTTGTAAAATAAATTAGAGAAAATATTACTTCGGAGCAAGGCTGGTGTTCTACTGATCGCAAGACCTCAGTCGTTCGAATATGAAAATGGTAAAATTATAACGAAAAATTATTAAGATAATATATATAGAGCTAGATCGTTTATTTGCACGATTATTTTCATTTAATTGTTTTTACTCATCACAGTTGAGATTTTTTTTCTTTTTTTGTTTTTTTTACAATACGATAGTAACGATCGAAGAGAAGAAAATCTTTCGAGTTTCGAGAAAACTTAGGAAAATTTTTTAGGCGTGCGCACTACAAGAATAAATATTGTGAATGTATGTATATGCATATGTATGTATGTCTACCACACTACAATCTGAACACTTTAAATTCGGAAAGGTAAAAATAATTTTTATGTCTTTACAGTTATAATTAGCATAGTTTTCATCATTTTGTTATTTCTCAAAAATATTTATAAACTTATTTGTAATTATAATGAATAAATTCTTTGTTTTTCCTTTGCAAAAAGCAAAAAACTAACTATTACAATGTGAATCCAATTTTCATATTTGGAAATATTTCTATAAGGATTTGTATCACGCATATACGAGACGAGAACAAACAAACGCATAGAGGTGACAGATATCATCGTTATGAGATATTCTCTCCTCATACAGATATTGGATTTGACCTACTTAATAATTTTTTAATTCTGCAATACACCAACATTTTAAAATATGTGAACATTAGTCTGTGACTCATGGTTAATATAATTTATAAATATATGACACTAATAAATCTGGAAATGTTTCGTTTTATTTTAGAATCGAATATCAGATCTTTGCAAATTCAATTTTTGATAAACTGCTGAAAGGAATCTGAGTTTTAATTTCGAACATATATATTATGGATGCGTACACTTATATCATATGTTTAATATTTATATATATATACGTACATATATATATATATATATATATATATATATATATATATAATATATATATATATATATATATAATATATATATATATATATATATATATATATATATATATATATATATATATATATATATATATATATATATATATATATATATATATATATATATATATATATATATATATATATAATATATATATATATATATATATATATATATATATATATATATATATATATATATATATATATATATATATATATATATATATATATATATATATATATATATATATATATATATATTATAGTTTTCATGACCTTGTATAAAATATAACAATTTTTAAAATAAGCCATGCTCTATTATTATCGTACATTATTATAAACGTCAATATAAAAATTGGATAATTATCCAATCGCGCGCATATTTTCTAAGCACACAAAACATACTAAAAATGGTGTAGAGACCCAGGTTGACAGTATTATATTGACGTAGCTAATTTAATATCAACTGTAATTGAATCCACTTGCGTTCATTAATCATTTAAATGGAATTCGCATGAAGTAATCGCGCGCGCACAGGTAAATTAATTTACGATTTGGGATTTGGACATCGCACACACATATTTATGCACATAACTTTTCCTAAATATATAATAGTATGTACTTTGTTAGTTTAGAAATAATATATTGTCGAAATTAGATCAGACAAAATGGTGGCATAAGATAAAAATACACATTTAAAAAAAATTCAAAAAATAAAAATTTTATCGATGTGTGAAGAAACTTATGTTAAAATAAATTCTGCATATATAAAAAAAATTATATTACATTAATTTGCAAAAAATATATGAAAAATAAATGTTATATGAAAATTCATTTGAATTGCGGAATTGCAGACAATAATTTTTTAAAAGTTAAAAAACATCAATTATTTCGAAACATCATAATAATTATTTAACATACCTATATATGTAGGTATATTAATATTACACGTACACTATATATATGTACGTAAATCTGTACAACTATAAAGAATAATTTGAAAAATATTAAATTTTACTTGGAGCCGACGATATTTTTTCGGAAAATTTTATAAATTCTCAGAAGATTTAAAAAAATTAACTCGCTTTATGCGAGGTATGTAAAAAATGAAAAATCGCGCAACGATGATTAATATTTTCAAAACATATAGGTAGGCACACATATTGTGATGAGTCAAAAACCAAAATTATAAATAAATCAATAGCATATAAATTTATTAAAAATATAAATTTTAAAAGTTTATTAAATATTAATATTATTATCTTGTTATTATATAAAAATGTATATACGTAAATAAATATATATGTATATATATATATATATATATATATATATATATATATATATATATATATATATATATACATATATATATATATATATATATATATATATATATATTTATATATATATATATATATATATATATATATATATATATATATATATATATATATATATATATATATATATATATATATATATATCTATATGTATATATATATATATATATATATATATATATATATATATATATATATATATATATATATATATATGTATATGTATATATATATATATATATATATATATATATATATATATATATATATATATATACATATATATATATATATATATATATATTTATATATATATATATATATATATATATATATATATATATATATATATATATATATATATATATATGTATATTATTATTATTTTATTTTGTTTGAGGGAGGGAGAACCCTCATGGGCGCTGTGCCGGACTCTTACTAATTAAAAAACCCTCCCTCAATCCTCACAGTGACCGGGATCGCAAAACATTGCATTACTTCAGTCAAAAGATGTCCATAATTTACGTTCTATTCCTGGAGCGTCGGTTGCTCATCTCTTCGTCTCTTCTCTTATTTTTGGTTTCAAAATGGTCTTTATCAGTTTGGTTATGATCTTCCACGATTACTCTTCCACTAGCATCTTCTCAATTATATTGTCTGTGGTTAGTTCCCTCACATGATTTACACAATCTTGCCGCTCCTGCACCCATCTAGCTATTACAAAGACAGCCTCTTTCGAGACTGTCCTGAAAGCGCTGCATACACGGAGTGCGATCGTCCGTTGAACCCGTTCTACTTAGTCACTAGCTCTAGTGTTGCTCAGAGCACGACTCCAGATAGGTGCTCCATACAATATGATGGATATAACAACCGATGCTAGTAGTTTTCTTTTGCATGAGCTAGGTCCATCAGTGTTTGCCATCAACCGAGCAAGATATTTTGGTGTTCTGGTCGCCTTTTAGACTGTCTCTCTAATATGTTCTTGAAAGCAGCGTCGGTAATCTAACCAGACGCCTAGATATTTAATACGGTGTACTGGCCTTATAATGACCCCTTCTACCCGGAAGGCCGTCGGAGAGAGGACTCTTCTACACGCCATTACTATGGATTCAGTCTTCTCTGGCGCCAGCTGCATACGATGATTGTAAAGCCATCTAGAGAAGGCTTCAACCGCAGCTTCCACTCGTTCTACTACCTGGTGTTTGTGTTTTGCGGATACAACAAGTGCTAGGTCATCCGCATAACCAACTAACTTAGCACCTTCGGGCATATCGATTCGGAGAATACCATCATATAGGACATTCCATATCGTCGGGCCTAGGATTGAGCCTTGTGGGACACCATTGGTAAACTCTATCTGAGTTGTTATACCTTCTGATAACATCAATATTAGGTACGGGCTCACGTGTAGCTCTTTCAGCTTTCGTTGGATTATCTCCGCTATTAAATGCATTTCGTACATCAAAGGTCATCACTACCGGGATTTTTCGGGTGTGACAGGACCCGGTCGGTACTTGTATATATAATATATATATATATATATATATATATATATATATATATATATCTATATATATATATATATATATATATATATATATATATATATATATATATATATATATAAATATATAAGTTAACTACATGCTACACAATAGAAACGCTGCATCAACCAAATTCGCAGACGTAATTGAACACCTATTTTCCTATGCAATAAATTGCTGCATCAACAGAACAGAAAGTCAACGTTCTAAATCAAATTCTTTTCACACAACGTCAATGCTGACGTTAACATTTATTTTTTTATATAAACAGATAAAATTGTTAATTAGAGTTAGAGTAAAATTATATGTAAAAGTGTAATGATATAAAATTTGAATAATAAATTTAATTTTTTAACTCTCCGAAACATCGTTTCGTTAACTGGTGCGTAAAATAAATAAAGTAAAAAATATTTAATAAAAAAGTGCAAGTAACAAAAATAGAGAAAAAAATTAATTACGATCATTGATCAACAAACCCCTGTTGAAAAAATATCTAATATTAAACAACGACAAAATTTGGCAAGAAAAGAAAGTTATACACATGGGAACATAACTATTTCTACCTGTTTTTTTAAAATACGCTGTACACATAAGAACATCGCGAACGCTGTTCCACTGAAGTAGTGAAACTGAATAAATAAATCGTGATAAAGTTGTACCATTAGTAGGTGGGTTACAACATATGATTGCAATCTCGCCAAACGGGAAAAATACGGCATATCCAATAGTTATTCAGAAGACACACGAACGGGTCCCGAGTGTACGACAATCGGCTGTGCACTATAAAAATCTTTGTGGCAACACTAATCCACAAACAGGCCATGAAAAGCCTATTAATCTGTAAGTAAAAAATTAATAACAAATACAAAATAATAAAGTGAAAATAATAATATAACAAAATAATCAAAAATAATAACAAGTAAAAATAATTAAATATGTATAATAAATATAATCAAAAATATAAACAAGTGAAAATAATATATTTAGTTTATCATAAAAATCAAAAATAATAAATTGTGTTAAATAATATAAGTCCATCCCAAAAATATTAAAATTTATAATACCAAATTTTTAAATATGGGTCCACAACGTCGAGAGTATTTTAAGCGACTACAGCATCTTACGAAATAAGCCAATATACCGGGCTAAATTGCAACATATACGACAAAAGGTTACGGGCAATGCTAACTCTGCACTAATCTCATACAATATCTTCGATAACGAATGGGCGGCAATAAAAAAATATCTCTCATTACACTACGCTGATAAGATGGACCTTCGTACATTAGAACACCAACTTAGCAATATATCGCAGAGACAAATGACAATAGACGAGTTTTATGCCACAGTAAATCATCAATTCTCTTTGATGATGAATAAAATCAAAACGGAGGATTATTCAGCCGAAACGATCAATGTATTGGTTGAAACTTACCGAAACAGAGCATTAGACGTATTTATCCGAGGATTGAATGGAGATTTATCCAGGATTCTCATAATTCAAAAACCATCTACGTTGCCGGAGGCGTATGCATCCTATTTAGAAATTCAGAATCTGAACTTCAGAAACCAGACAATCCACAAAAAATATCAATAACGTAGTAACAGCACCAGTGAATCAAATTCCATACGTCAACTCGCAAACGTATTAAAATACAATACCAATTCAGCGAATGAATACCATGTACAATCTACAGCACCAGAATCACCGTATACCATATATGACTCAAAATCGAAATAATATAGCACCACCAAGGCCAAATAATCCTAAGCCCCCAACACCAATGGACATTGATAAAAACTTCATCAAATCCGAATTAGCTAAAAATCCAATACCGACTAACAACCAATTCAACATCAAATTAGCTGGTGGAAGCATACCAATTAAGGAAAAAATTATCGGACCTTTTCTCGGAAGTATCGGAATCCACAAAAATTTGGAATTTTTCATTTTATCAGGACTTCAATCATTCGATGGAATCATAGGAGACGACACTCTGAAAGAACTAGGGGCAATTATCGATCGAAAAAATAATATTTTGACCATAACTCCTAATATCAAAATATTTTCAAAATTGGAGAAGGCAAACCTATGGATAAATCTCAAACAAATTCAGTGAAAGTAAATGGCAAATTCAAGATCGTGCATGTTATCAATCTAACCATTTACGAAGAAATAGTTGGAAAAATCATACCCGAAGTCAATCACATCGATCAGAGAAACATTCTTAAACCTCAGCTGACTCACCAAATTGAACAAATCACCCAACTAATTTCCGAACTAAAAGGCCAAAATACACGGATCAAACGATCAATCAATTGGATTGGAACGGCATCGAAAAGGGTAGCAGGAACACCAGATGCCACTGACATGACGTTCACTAATCAAGAAACTCGCACATCCCAGATATTACCATCAGTGCTTCAATCAAATATAACTGAAAAAGGTATGAAACTAAACCCAGAATATCTCCACAACCTACACCTCAATAACGTGGAAGAACTACAGGAGTTATTCACAAACCACGAAAAATCAGAACTCATAGATTTCGGAATCATAATTTTGATCTTAGCAATTATTTCGGTTCTGGCAATCACAAGACGACATCATTACTACAAAATACGGCATCAGAAACCAGTTCATCAACAAATCTTCATCTGTTTACCAGAGGTACATACAGTTACTTTAAATGCATGACCGTGGATCTTTAAAGAGGGAGGAGTTAACAACATGCAACCAAATTCGCAGACGTAATTGAACGCCTATTTTCCTAATAAATTGCTGCATCAACAGAACAAAAAGTCAACGTTCTAAATCAAATTCTTTTCACACAACGTCAATGCTGACGTTAACATTTATTTTTTTATATAAACAGATAAAATTGTTAATTAGAGTTAGAGTAAAATTATATGTAAAAGTGTAATGATATAGAATTTGAATAATAAATTTAATTTTTTAACTCTCCGAAACATCGTTTCGTTAACTTATATATGTATACTCGTATATATCTCTATCATAATTATGCGACAACTAGTTTTTATTTGTTAGCCACAAATACATTACCATGTCCGCGTATTTTTCAAATATTTGACATCTTGTATCTAAGGCTACGACAACAACAACAAAATACGTCTTCCATAAAATTATTCTTTTGTCAAGTACTAAACAATAAAAAAAGAAAAATCACATAATTACAATATGACTTCCACAAATTTGTGAGTTGACGTATTTTTCACCATATATATAATTGTTGTTGTCACGCATTTTTCAAATATTTCACACCCAAGATACAGTGTGTCAAATATTTGAAAAATACGTGGACCTGTAATGTATTTTTGGCTGTTATATAAACACATGTTTAAAAGTATCAAATGCAACCGGCCCCTATCTTTCCTTTCCTAACGATTTTAAATTTCTATATACCGATGGTGTTTTTTCTAATTAGCCAGCGAAGCGAAGGGGGCGCAGCGACTCGACACGTACATACTTAAAATTATTATAATAAACGTCGATAGTCGTGGTCTATGCCGTGGTATTATAATATTGCATGGTCTATACCGTGGTAATATATGTATATGCCGTGGTATTATAATAAATGTCGGTAACCGTGATCTATTTAAATAATCCAATTCTGAATTGAAATAAAAAAAAATAGAAAAAAAAATTTATTACGATTTATTACTGTAGCCAGGGGATGGTGATTATGTATAATTATCGGTAAATGTAAATAATATTAAAAAATTTATTATTAATAATAATAATACGCAGTATTGAAAGGCCATTAGTGGCTCCTTACTGAGTCAACAATCTGGCTCCAACGGTTTCGATCTTGGGCTTGGTCTTCATACTGTCTTAGACAACCTGAAAAAACCAAGTCATTCTCGACACCGTAGAGGCATCGTCGCCTGCTACGACCTCTGCGCCTACCATATGGTGGCTCTCCTTTTAGAGATCACTGCACAATTCATTCCGTATCACGCAGAACGGGACCGAGCCAGCGTACTCGCTGAGATCTTACTTCATGTACAATATCGGGGATCTTCATCAGATCTCTGATCTCGATATTGTACAGAGCTCGGTATATACCATCTATTTCGCGTTTTGGGCCGTAAATCACACGAATGACTCTTCTCTCAAATGTTAGGAGCCATCTCTCGTACTCATCCGTCAGCGCCCAACTTTCACATCCAAACATAACAACGGGCCTGATCAACGCTTTGTAAGGCTTCAACTTCACGGCACTTGATAAATGTTTAGATTTTAGCAGTGGCCTTAGAGGATACAAAGCAGCGACACTGTTATCGTGAGTGATAAGAGAACCCAAATATTTGAACCTCCTCACTTCCTCAAACGTGTGGCGGCCACTACTAAAATCTGGTGTGCCATTGTCCCTAAAACCAGAGATCGGGTATTTCGTTTTGGACTCATTGATCTGAAGTCCAACTGAAGCTGAAAACTCTACAAGCGGATCAAGTATTTCTTTCACTCCGTTGCTATTCAGTCCAATCACGCATATGTCATCTGCAATGCAAGCACCTGATTGGACTGGCGATATAAGATGTTGCGCTGAGGTGTTTCAGTTTTACGAAAGAAGTACTCCAACATGAGATTAGAGAGTATCGGGGACAGAGCATCTCCCAGCCGAACACACGAGTTAACTGCAAAAATTGTCGATACCCTGTTCTCAACTTTAACACAGAATATATGTATATATATATATATATATATATATATATATATATATATATATATATATATATATATATATATATATATATATATATATATATATATATATATATATATATATATTATATATATATATAGTTATGTGCTACACATAAACAGCAACAATAACAACAACAAAACCTATGGAAGACTGCATCAGCAAATGTTATCAACAATGTAAACATTGCAAACTCATCATCTCATTCAATCGAATAAACATTCAACTCAAATTATATAAAATATGCACAATTCTTATATTATGTTTCTTTATTAAATAAAATATGCATAATTGCTTAATTATGTTTCGTTCTTATCGCAGAGTATAAAAACTCTACTCAAATTAAGTAAAATATTCAAAGTAGTTTGTTAAGTCATATAATTAAGTTGTACTATTTTCTGAAATATAAAACATTAAATTTGTTTAGTTAAATTTGAACCTAAATAAAATAAATGTGTTATATCTTTACCGTTCATGCCACAACCGATATAACTGGCGCAGTTTCGTGAAAATTTTAACTAAGTGAAATTTACTAACAAAAAAAATCAAATTTAAAATCAGTGAAAATACACATACAACAAAAATTTGAAGTGAAATTAATTTAGTACTACTACACATTAAATTCAGTGTAATCAAAAATCAAAAAATAATAAAATTTAAGGTCATAGCCCCCACCAGAGGCAAGCGCTTAAATTTGACTTATTACCTATAATACAACAGTGAAAAAAAAAATTGCAAAATATTGTTAAAAAAACATTATTAATATTTGCTTAGCAAACAAGTGAAAAATAATTCAAGTGTAAAATCTTGTCTGATCAACATGAAGTTATCACTCATCGCAACAATATTGGCACTAAGGTAAAACAGTTTCATATATTCCTTAATATATTCACTATCTCCTTACTAACAATTGGTAAATCGAAAACTTTGAACCCAAGAATTAGAAGAACCTTGTAAAAAGCTTATAGCGTATCAAACTCTACGCAAGAAATTAGCAAATTTTCGTATCAAACTCTACGGATAGGTTTGCAAAATCGAATTTTATAGTTATTAATAAATAATTTAAAAAAATTTGAATCGTGTAACTGTATCAAACTCTACGGTTATTTGATAAAATTATAAATGTGAACGGGAAAATTCACAAGTAAATGGGAGAAAATTCAAAAATTCCAAACATTGACTTAGGGAAACAACAGTTAGACGAATAAAAGCGCAAATTCAAGGAAGAATCAGAAAAATTTGCTAAAATAATAGAAACATTTAGTAGTAGCGGAAAAGACAAAAGAAATTAGAATTAGCTCGATTAGCACTAGAAATTAAGAACCAAGCAAAAATGAATCAAGAATTAAAAGAAATAATTGAATTACTCAATGTAGATAAAATTACAAAAAATATTTCGTCATTTGACGGTAATAAAAATGATCTAATAAGATTTCTCGAATCCGTCGATGAAACATTAAAATTATGTATAAAAATACAAAAAACGGAATCTTATAAAATTATAATTCAAAATATTAGAAACAAAATTATTGGCTCAGCTAGTCAATCATTAACCACACATAATATAGAAAATTCAAGTTGGGAACAAATTGGAACCCATCTAGAGAAATACTCCGACTCAAGAGATGAGTCAAACCTCCAATTCGAATTGTATAGTCTAGTGAAAAATAATCTGTCACCAGAATATCTATATAACCGAATTCAAAATCTATTAACTTTATTAACGACACAAGTGAAACTTCACAACGTGAATAAAGATATAATTGAGTACCAAGTAAAACATTACCAGCAAGTTGGACTCACAATTATCCAAGCCGCTCTAAGAGAACCCCTTGGTGGACGTCTTAGAGCAACACAACCCAAAACTTTAGCAGAAGCTAGAGATTATGTTACCAAAGAGCAAAACATTCAAAAACTAAAATTTGCTCCAAATTCAGGTAAATACCATTCCAATAGTTCACAAAATACTAACGAATCTAAACCAAACATTTCCAAATATAATTATCAAAACCACGATTATAAAAATACTCAAGTTAAAACCGAAATTGAAAGGAAAACAAATGATTATAAATTTAATAAAAATTTTAATTATCAAACTAAGAAAAATAATTATAAAAGTAGTTATTATAACAAATCCAACTCCAAAAATAATGAAGGTATTATAGATCTAGATAATTATAACGAACAAGGACCAAGCAAAATGAAAACAGAAACTAAAAAGGAACCTCATCATTATAATACCGAAACGTCAATTAAAGACGAACATTTTCAATTCCAAGCCTCGGAAAACTAAATCAGATATTTAACATATCACATATCTCAAACTTACCATTTATAATCTTAACTTTCAATGATAAAACCTTAAAATTTTTAATAGACACGGGCTCAAATTTATCATACATAAACCCCGAATGTATCGCAGAATCGGAAATTTTTCCAACCTATGTAACGATCACAAGTCTAAATAATTCTACAAATATTACAACTAAAACAAAAATTAAATTTCAAGAAATTCCTAAACTATTAGAATTACATCTATTAAAATTTCACAAATTTTACGACGGTCTCATAGGCTATGAAACCTTAACGGATTTACAAGCCAACGTCTTTTTAAAGGAACAAAAATTGCAAGGTAACAAATTTTCAATCAAATTACATAACAAAGTAATGTCGTGTATAAAACCATTTTTTCTCGAATCATTACAAAAAATAATTATAAATATACCAGTAACGTTAGTCCAAGGGCAATTCTACATCAATACACCTGTAAAATTACAAGAAATATATACATTTCAGGAAGGTATCTAGAATCACATAAAAACAACCAAGCTTACATGGAAATAATTAATACGTCTAATCAACGAAAAGAAATCTTTTTAATGCATCCCATACAAGTCGAGGAATTAAATACAAAATATACTGAGATACATTTTCTAAACTCCCAATGCGTAAACCACGAAAATAATAATATTGAATCTAAATTGAATCTAGAAAATTTAAATAACGAGGAAAAATCGGAAATTTTAAAACTATGTAAAGAGTTCAACGAAATTTTTCACATAGGTAAATTAACGTTCTCAAATGCGATTAATCATCAAATAAACTTAGTAAATGAAAAGCCGGTATTTACAAAACAGTACCGCCATCCGGAATTCCAAAAGGATGAAATAAAAAAAGAAATCGAAAAATTATTATCAAATGGAATCATAAGACCATCCTTTTCACCATGGTCCAGTCCAATTTGGTTAGTACCAAAGAAGCCAGATTCCAAGGGTAACAAACAATGGCGAGTTGTAATAGTCTACAGGCAGCTTAATAAGCAGACTGTGGATGACAAGTACCCATTACCCAACATCACAAATATTCTCGATAAACTCGGTAAATCTAATTATTTTACAACTATAGATTTAGCCGCAGGTTTCCACCAAATCCAAATCAAAACAAGTGATATTTCAAAAACAGGATTCAGCATCGAATCCGGGCATTACGAATTTGTACGTATGCCGTTTGGTTTAAAAAATGCACCTAGTACGTTTCAACGCGTGATGGATAATATCCTAGGTGAGTTACAAGGTAACCATGTCCTTTGTTAAATGGACGATATCATTGTGTTTTCTACAAATTTACAAGAACATATTACGGATTTTGGAAAAGTATTCCTCAAAT
This sequence comes from Tipula unca, assembly GCA_951394425.1. NCBI lineage: Eukaryota > Metazoa > Arthropoda > Insecta > Diptera > Tipulidae > Tipula > Tipula unca. Next base: position 80,153,806 of record OX596382.1, read on the forward strand.
TAAGAAACGCAAATCTAAAAATCCAACCAGAAAAAACCCACTTCTGTCAAAAAATAGGATTGTTAGGCCATATAATAACAAGCGATGGAGTGAAACCAAACCCGAGTAAAATTGAAGCAATCAAAAATTTTAAGATCCCTCAAACTTCGAAAGAAATTAAATCTTTCTTAGGACTTGTTCGATACTATCGGAAGTTCATTAAGGACTTACTAAACCACTCACTAGCTGTTTAGCTAAAAATAAAAAAATTGCAATTGATGAAAATTATAAAAATTGCTTTGAGCATTGTAAAAAACTGTTGACGACAGATCCAATACTCACATACCCCGATTTCAATCAAAGTTTTATTTTAACGACAGACGCATCTAATTATGCTCTGGGCGCTATCTTATCGCAGGGAGAAATAGGCAAATATCTTCCAATCTGTTACGCCTCCCGAACGTTGTCAAAAACAGAAACCAATTATTCTACAATTGAAAAAGAATTGTTAGCAATAATTTGGGCCGTAAAATATGTCCGTCCATATCTCTATGGCAGAAAATTCCAAATTATTACGGATCACAAACCCTTGGCTATTCAACATTAAGGATCCTACAAGTAAAATCGTAAGATGGAGACTGAACCTATAAGAGTACGACTACCGAATATGCTACAAGAAAGGCACAGCGAACACAAACGCCGAAGCACTTTCACGTATGGAACTTAATGAACATCTAGAAAATAAAAGATTACAATATCCAAACACAATAGATTCAATTAAACTAAATAATCAAAGTAAGAATATTACTACTAATGAGTCACAGACTTCATTATCAAATTCAGAACCCGCAACGAATTTGAACAAAGCATGCACAGAAACACCAAAGTATCCAAAAATACAAAAACGAATTCATTATGATAACAATAATTTAGAATCTCGAGATTTAACAAATATAATCCAAGAAATCTATCAAATTGAACCGTATGTACAAGATAATGTTCCAAAAATTAAAACAATTCATGAAACATTAACACTTTCCGAAATCAAATCACAATCATAGTCGACAATGATTACGAAGAGATAGACGAAAAACTAATGATAAAATATAATAAGTATAAACAGTATAAAATTAAAAAGAAAAATTTCGATACGAATGATATCAAATATATCTAAAAAAATATACAAAACAAAAGATTACAGCACTTCACGTGAATGATGGAATATTCGAATTATTCCAAAACGAAATCCAAAATTTCCCTAAAAGAAAATTAATAAGAGCAAAAATAATAAAGGAAGACATTATAGAAAATGAAAAACAATTAGAAATAATTGAAAACGCACATCTTCCTTATCATAGAGGAATAATGGAAAATTATGAAAAAATAAAGAAAACATATTTCATTATCAACATTTTTCCCAAAAACGAAAGAATTGATTTCCAAATACATAGGTCAATGTGAAACATGTAGTATTAACAAATACGAAAGGAAACCAATTAAATTCAAAATTTGAAATTTCAGAAACAGCCCAAGGATCAGCATGGAAATAATCCATGCGGATACCTTTGTTTTACGATCAACAACATTTTTAACAATCATGGATAAATTTTCAAAATTTATCTCCATTTTCGAGCTTCCAAACAGAAGATCTCAAACCATGATTAAAATGTTTAAAATATTCTTTTCGAAAGAAGCAATCCCTAAGAACTTAATTTTAGATTCAGCAACTGAATTTAATTCAGATTTATTGAAAAAATTCACGGATATGTACAAGATAAATTTACATATTACCACAGCAAAAAGCTTCGACAGGTAATAGTCCTATCGAGCGCGTCCATTCAACATTAACCGAGTTAACTAGAATCATCTATTCTCAGAATAAAAATATTTCAATTCAAGACGTTATGGATGAAGCAGTATTAACCTACAACAGTACCATTCACGCTTCAACAAAACTAACACCTTTTGAACTCCACAAAGGACAATTTTTTAATAAAAAATAACCCAACAAATATAGCTGAACAATCTCAAGAATATTTAGAAGATATTAGATCAAAATATCAACAAATTGCAAAAAATATAGCAGAACTAAATTTACAAAATAAAACAAAAGTAATAAATAAGTTAAACATTAATCGAGAAGATTCGAGAGAATTTAAACCAAATGACAAAATTTTTGAAAAAACCACTACTAGAGATAAACTCGTACCAAAGTATATCCATCACACCGTAGTAAAAGACAATAAAACAAATGTTGTAACTAATAAACGAAAAGTTCATAAAAGAAGAATTCGTAACTGTAACAAACATATAAACAAAGATAATATTTTATTACAGGATAACCCTAGTAACCAACCAATCACTAGAGGCGTTCGATCTAAGCAAGAATAAAGGCGTCATAGGATTACAGCTAGGAACCGCAAGAGTCATCACAGGATACAGGATATATTCATATAATTGAATTAAATAAAATAAAAATAAATTTAGAATTAGTTAATCAAACAAAATTAGATATAGGAAGACTTATGGAACACCATAAAATATCCGACGATACTCAAATGAAAATAGCTGATAGAAAAATGAAAACATTAGAAAAATCTTTACATAACATTTTGCCAAATACTTACCACAAAAAACAAAAACGAGGACTTATTGATCCTTTAGGATCTTTAATTAAAGCTATAACAGGAAATCTAGACCAAAACGATTATACAGAAATTCAAATGGCAACTCAACGTTTAGAGATCGGAGAAATTAAAGTATTAAAAAAATACAACGAACAAGTAAAAATAAATCAAAATTTAATAGACAGATACGACGAAATCACGGACCATATTAATAATATTACAAAAAAATTTAATGAATACATTAAAAAAGCTACTATTTCAAAGACAGTAACCGAATATTTCCTTTTAAATAAATTTTTCTTAGTGTGTGTGCCAAACGAAATAAAAAGCGCATAAAAAGTTATAAAGTTAAAAAAAACAATATTTATTCACCACAAAAATTTTAACTGGTCTCGGACCAGTTAAAATTGTTGATTTGGTTATAACCCCGCCAACTTGTAAATATTTTGTACGCTACAAAATGCAAGTTTTTTTTTCGTACTTTGAAAAAACCTCAATTAAATTTTTGTATAATTTGCACAAATTAGGCAAATATTTAATAAAACCTTTGCTAATTTTAATGTTTATAAGATTTCAACTTTATTTTAATTCAAGAATCTTATATTAAAATGAAATTATAAAATCTCGACATTGCGCCGACAGCAAAAATTGTTAAACGTCATAAATTTTAACTGGTTCCAATTGGCACAGCAAACCAGTTAAAAAGTGAGGACATTTTTTTTATTTTCACCACAGTTAAAATATTTAACTTTTTAACTTTTTAACTTCGATTGGCACACACACTTAGAACTATTTGATAATATGTTAATTATAGAACAACAAATAAACGAAATTCATGATATAATGACATTTGCTAAAGTAAACATAATTAGTAGACATATACTAGATAATAATGAAATGAATTATATAACCGAAGAATTTGATCAGGATAACATTAAAATTAGATCGGAAGAACAAATTTATTCCATGCTACAATTAAAAGCTTATTACAATGGGACAGATTTAATATTGTTAATCAAAGTACCCAAATTTACCAAAGAAATATACACCCTTCAAAAAGTTAAAACAATCCCAATTAATAACCAAATCTTTAAACATACTCCAAATTTTATTATCCTAAATTCCCAAAAATATATGAATATTGAAAAACCATGTCAAATAGTTGAGCACACTTATTATTGTCAAAAACAACAATTATACAACATAAACGGAAGTTGTATACCAAATCTACTGAACAATCAAGATGCAAATTGCGAAACAACTCAACAAGATCCAGAGGAAGAGATTGAATTATTAGAAAAATATTATATTATAAAATATTATATTATAAATTTATATATTTCATCACCCGAAGGAGTACACATACAGACAACATGTAACATTAATCAGGCAACGATCATAGGAATCAAATTATTACACTTCAGAAACTGTTCAATCACCATTCGAGATAAGAGATACTCGAACGATAAAACGAAGCGATATCATAGAATCATATTATTACAACCACTCGATAACATTAACGTCAATACTACAATGGAAGAGTTCACTTACCATTCATTACAAAACAATCAATAAAAAAATATCGCAGAAATAAAATTAGATCACCAAATTACAAAAGTTTACCCTCATACTTTAGCCGCTTCATGAATTATATTAATTATATTAATAATAATAATAGTTTCATTCACCTACAGGAAATATAAAGCATCAGTCTTTAAGATAAAAACAAAATTATCACAGTTAGCAGAGCTCACTCAACTTGACGCTGAGGACAGCATCAATCTAGGAAGGGATAAGTTATGTACTACACATAAATAGCAACAACAACAACAACAACAAAACCTATGGAAGACTGCATCAGCAAATGTTATCAACAATGTAAACATTGCAAATGAATGAGATGATGAGATTCAATCGAATAAACATTCTACTCAAATTATATAAAATATGCACAATTCTTATATTATGTTTCTTTATTAAATAAAATATGCATAATTGCTTAATTATGTTTCTTTCTTATCGCAGAGTATAAAAACTCTACTCAAATTAAGTAAAATGTTCAAAGTAGTTTGTTAAGTCATATAATTAAGTTGTACTATCTTCTGAAATATAAAACATCAAATTTGTTTAGTTAAATTTGAACCTAAATAAAATAAATGTGTTATATCTTTACCGTTCATGCCACAACCGATATAACTATATATATATATATATATATATATATATATATATATATATATATATATATATATATATATATATATATATATATATATATATATATATGTATATATATATATATATATATATATATATATATATATATTTATGTATATATATATATATATATTATATATATATATATATATATATATATATTATATATATATATATATATATTATATATATATATATATATATATATATATATATATATATATATATATATATATATATATATATATATATATATATATATATATATATATATATATATATATATATATATATATATATATATATATATATATATATATATATATATATATATATAAATATATAGTATATATAAATATATAGTTACATATATATATATATATAAATATATAGTTACACCCACCTACCCACGTTCCAGCCAAGCATAGGTCATCCACATCATCGGCATGTAGCTGACGCAACAAAAATCCCATCGTCGACAACAATTGAAATTCCACACTTTAATTAAATTCATTAAACCCATTTTAAATTCATTTGAACTTATTTACATTATCATATTTCAATATTTCAAATTTTACATAAATTATATTTTTTATTTACAAAGTCAGTCTTAGATTACCAATTTAAGTTAAAATATCAAATTATAAATTTAATAAAAAATAAAATATTAGTATAAAGAACATTTTCTTTGTTTTTAATAATTTTTAATATTAACCCGGTACGTTCCTAAATAAATTCGTTAAAATCGGCCACAACCCATATAACTGGCGCAGTTTGAAAACGGTTAAAAAAAAACTAAAAAATAAAAGTGTAAAAGGTCTAACTGCCTAAATCTCAACTGGCAGTAATTAAACCATTGTGAAAGTGTTTAAAGTGAAATTAAAGTATTTGTGAAAAGAAAATGAGCCGAATATCCAGTAAAAGAAGCTTTGGAGATTTGCTTTCGACATTGCCTCATCAACCCCGGAACAATGAAAATTAGTATTTTCATGATATTTTTGACATGGTGAGTTATTTCCATATTTTTTTCCTTTATTACTAACACTTCTAAGTGAAATTGTGCAAATTAGACTCCAAGAATATAATTATTAATCTTGTAAAAATATTGTAATCCCCACGACGGTTTATCGTGTAGTTGGATTAATTTCAATTAGAAATCTCCACAAAACGATTGTGAAGACGGATTCTTTCAGTATAAAAAAAAAGTTTAAATTAAATATTAATATTGCTTATGAAAATTCATGACAACGGTAGACCAAGTGAATAATATCGTAACACGTAAATTAAAAGAAACATTAGCGTCATTTGACATACAAAAAATAACTCGCGATATAGAAAAATTTGACGGTAATAAAACTGACATTTATAGATTTATAGAGAGTGTAGACCAAACCTTAAAACATTAAATTAGAAGTGAAATTAAAAGATAGTGAATATTCCAAATTAATAATTCAAAGTATTAGGCAAAAAGTAATACGAGAAGCGAGCCAATCACTAATAAACCATAATGTGAAAATTTCTAGTTGGACAGAGATATAACACCTGACGAGTAAATTCGCCGATACCCGTGACGAAACTAACCTACAATTTGAATTGTACAGTCTCATAAAACTGAATTTAGAACCAGAAGTATTATATGAAAGAATTGTTAATATAATTAGGTTACTGACGAATCAAATAAAATTGACAAGTGAAAGTAAAGAAGTTATAGAATACCAGACAAAACGGTACCAAAAAACTGGACTAATTATATTTACTGCTGGATTGGAAACCCCCTACAACAAATTTCACCCCAAATAGAAATTATAATACCCAAAATAAGAATTATTATAACCCAAAATTGCAAAACAATTATAAACCTCAAGTAATGCACTACGCATACAACCATACTAATTTTCCTACACGGAATACCAACTATAATAATAATTATAGATTTCCCCAAAGTTCTAATTATAACCAATACAAATCAACAATTTCAAATAAAAAAAGAAAATAAAAATGAGCGCAAACCAGCAATCAATAAAAATTTTAATATCGAAACCAGCCTCGGACGAAGAACCGAATTAAATCATATAAAAACCGCTCATTTACCTTTCATAATTTTAACCTTTGATTGCAAAATCCTAAAATTTTTAGTTGATACAGGTGCCAACAAGTCATATATCAATCCAATCCATGTGGAAAAACTTCAAATAGAAACTACCAACATTACTGTTAAATCTTTATTTAAAGAAACAACTATATATGTATCTCATAAAACAATGATTAAATTTAACGAGATTAATAAACCAATTACTCTCTATCTCTTAAAATTTCATCAAGTTTATGATGGATTGATCGGATTCGAAACCCTACCCGATGTACAAGATAATATTCTTTTAGACTAAAATTGTTTACAAAATAAATATTTTTCCCTACCATTAAAACAAAAAATTCAATCAGTTATAAAACCTTTTTTTTAGATGGTTTAAACAAAAAACTTGTAGAGATTCCAATAAACATACAGTCAGGAAATTTCTATATTAAACCAGTCTTGTTGCAAAATAATGTATTCATTCAAGAAGGAATCTATACAGCTCACAAACCATACCATGCGTATGTCGAAATAATTAATTACGAAAATAATCCCAAAGAAATCTTCCTAATTCAACCGTTACAAGTTAAAATATTTGAAAACAACTATGATGAAATAAACTTCTATACAAATCATGAAACTATTGAAACTCTAAGCAATAATTTTTTTAATTTCAAGCATTTAAATAAAGAAGAAGCAAGCAAAATTCAAAAACTGTGTAAACAATTTAACCATATGTTTTACAAAGAAGGCGATTCACTAACCTTCTCGAGCGATGTCAAACACGAGATTAATCTCAATGATGAAAACCCCGTATTCATTAAACAATATAGACACCCAGAACACCAAAAACAACAGATTAAAAATGAAATATCTAAATTATTAGAGAAAGAAATCATACGACTATCGTATAATAATATCACTAATATATTAGATAAACTAGGTAGATCTATCTATTTCTCAACAATAGATCTAGCTGCAGGATTTCACCAAATTGAAATCCATCCGAAAGATGTTCCAAAAACAGTCTTTTCAATCGAGTCTGCCATTACGAGTTTACTCGAATGCCATTCGGCCTGAAGAACGCACCTAGACATTCCAGCGTGTTATAGACAGTGTTCTTGGCGAATTACAAGGTAATAATGTATTATGCTATATGGACGACATAATCGTCTATAGCGCATCATTACAAGAACATATACAAGATCTATATAAAGTCATTTCGAGATTACAGCAAGCAAACCTAAAAATACAAATAGATAAAACCCATTTTCTACAAAAGGAAATCGGGTTTTTAGGTCATATCGTTACAAAAGATGGTGTCAAACCGAACCCTTCTAAAATCGAAGCGATTAAAAATTTTAAAATACCAAGAACCTCTAAAGAAATCAAAAGTTTCTTAGGTCTCATTGGTTATTATAGGAAATTTATTAAAGATTTTGGTCATATAACAAAATCTTTAACGGTCTATCTAAGAATAACAAAATTGTAATAAATGAAGATTATCGAAAATGTTTTGACAAATGGAAAGAACTACTAACATCGGAACCAATTCTACGGTATCCAGATTTTACACAGGAATTTAATTTAACAACTGATGCATCAAACTATGCATTAGGTGCCATATTATTTACCTATCTCCTATGCTTCAAGAACTCTCTCTAAAACAGAGTCCAATTATTCAACAATTGAACAAGAATTACTTGCAATTGTTTGGAACACAAAATATTTTCGACCATATTTATATGGAAGAAAATTTATACGGATCATAAACCTTTGGTTTGGCTCTTCAACGCCAAAGATCCAACATCCAAAATTGTGCACTGGCGCCTCAAACTAGAGGAGTTCGATTACAAAATCATAAACAAAATAGGCACAGCGAATGTGCCGTTTTTGTATATGATTTTGTCATCACGCTGATGCTCTATCAAGGCTCGAAATAAATAATTTAAACGAATATTTAAAAAATAGTGATCTAAATTATCCCAATACAATTGATTCTATTAGAGAATCAAATATTAAAAAAATTCAAGGATCAAGGAATCCAGAATTATCTATTTCAAATGAAATAAACATAAACGAAACTGTTCAAAATAAAAACACACTAGGCCTAGAATTAGATTTAAATATTAATGAAAATATTTTTCATCAGCTTTATAATATGAACATTGGAACTGGCGGTTTATCAAGCACCATATTAAATAGTGGTGATGTATTCTCAAATTTTATGAATAACGACGATTAATATTGAATTATTTTATTCTTACGAAAATTTGAAATGAATTGTGCATTACGACACTTACAAAACGAATACTTAAAACTAAAAATTTATTCTTATTATATGTATAGTACTCTTAGGTGTAATAAAATATCAATTAAATTAGGTAATTCTATAAATTCTAAGAGACCATTGATGAGTTTATTAAAATATATGGTTTACAACTAGTTTTATTGATGCGATTGTATTTCTATTGTTTTATTTTTAATGGTTTTTTTTAAAAAAGGGACTAATGAACAAAATATTAAAAATTTCAATTAAAGGGAGTTTATGTTTAAAACCAAAATGAAATTTTGTTTATGATTATTGGTTCCAGATGTTACCAAATAGAATTCACGAAACAAATACCATTTTAAATGAATTCAGAAATCAATTAGTAATTATAGACGACAATAACTACAAACAATTGACAGAAACGTTAAAAATAACACACGGCATAAACAAACGCCATATAATACGTAAAAACATCTACACAGATGACGATATCATACAAATTTTTAAGAAATATACTAATAAAAAATCAACAGTTTCAACAAATCTTTGAATCAACATTTCCAGATTCAGATTTAAAAGTAGTAAGAAGACCAAATTCCTACAAGATGTATGCGATTCCCAAAAACAAACAGAAATTATAATGAAAACTTATAATTTAAATCACCGTGGAGTACAAGAAAATTTAAATTAAATTAAAAGAAAGTATTATTTTCCCACGATGAAGGATTAATTTCAAAATATGTAAAGCAATGCGAGACGTGTAATATTCATAAATACGAAAGAAATCCAATCCCAATAAAATTCAAAATTTCTGAAACCTCGAAAAGTCCCATGGAAACAATTCATGCCGACACATTCGCTCTATGAAGCAAAACATTCCTAACAATCGATTTGATGGACGAAGCCATTCTAGCGTACAATAATTCCATACATTCTGCAACAAAATTAACCCCATTCGAGTTACATCGAGGGCATATTATTACTAAAACTTCTATTAAAGACTACAAAGATAAAACCGATGAGTATCTTGAAACTATTAGAAAAAAATATAAAGAATTATCCGAAACAATTTCAGAGAATTATAGAAAATCCAAAGAAAAAACCATTGAAAAATTAAATAAAAATCGTCAAGAACCCAGATCATTCCAACCAGATGACGTAGTATACGAAAAGCAATTGTCTAGAGATAAGTTAGCACCTAAACATATAAAGCATACAGTAGTATTAGACAATCAAATATCTTAATATATCTTAATAGCATAGATAGCAATAAACGTAAAGTACACAAAAATAAAATTAAAAGGAATATTAATAGACATATTGACCCAAACAATAATAATAAACAGTATTAAAGGCCATTACTGGCCCCTTACTGAGTCAACAACCTGGCTCCAACGGTTTCGATCCTGAGCATGGTCTTCATACTGTCTAAGACACTCTGAAGAGGCCTAGTCGTTCTCTACATCGTGGAGCCATCGTCGCCGGCAACGACCTCTGCGCCTACCATATGGTGGCTCTCCTTTCAGAGATCGCTGCACAATTCGTTCCGGATCAGCACGCAGAACGTGACCGAGCCAGCGTACTCGCTGAGATCTTATTTCATGTACAATATCGGGGATCTTCATCAGATCTCTGATCTCGATATTGTACAGAGCTCGGTAGGTACCATCTATTTCGCGTTTTGGGCCGTAGATCACACGCATGACTCTTCTCTCAAATGTTAGGAGCCATCTCTCGTATTCATCCGTCAGCGCCCAACTTTCACATCCAAACATAACAACGGGCCTGATCAACGCTTTGTAAAGCTTCAGCTTCACGGTACTTGATAAGTGTTTAGATTTTAGCAGTGGCCTTAGAGGATACAAAGAACGACTGCCAGCTGCCAGCCGCACTTTAATATCCTCACCCACACTATTATCGTGAGTGATAAGAGAACCCAAATATTTGAACCTCCTCACTCCCTCAAACGTGTGGTGGCCACTACTAAAATCTGGTGTACCACTGTCCCTAAAACCAGAGATCAGGTATTTCGTTTTGGACTCATTGATCTGAAGTCCAACTGAAGCTGAAAACTCTACAAGCGGATCAAGTATTTCTTTCACTCCGTTGCTATTCAGTCCAATCACGCATATGTCATCTGCATATGCAAGCACCTGATTGGACTAGCTATATAAGATGTTACGCTGCGGTGTTTCAGTTTTACGAAAGATGTACTCCAACATGAGATTAAAGAGTATCGGGGACAGAGCATCTCCCTGCCGAACACCCGAGTTAACTACAAAACTTGTCCATAGCCTGTTCTCAACTTTAACACAGCATTGAGACTGCGTCACTGTCATCCTACATAGTCGTACCAGTTTTGTTGGCATTCCTAGGTATTCCAGGGTAGACCATAAACTCTCTCGATTGATCGAGTCATAGGCCTGCCGGAAATCCAGGAACACCTGATGTACGTGGATGGATGTCTCATAATATTTAGATAGAATCATCCGCAGCGAAAAGACCTGATCGGTGACTGATCGATTCGGACGAAATCCTCCTTGATAGTCACCAACCAAGCCCTCCGCTAGAGGAGTGATTCTATCCAATACAATGTATGACAGTAACTTGTAAGCTGTACAAAGGAGAGCTATACCGCGATAATTCTCACACTTCAAGCGGTCTCCCTTCTTGAAGATGGGGCATATCGCGGCCACTTTCCATTCGTCAGGCATAACTTCGGTTCGCCATACTAATCGAATAAGGTCGAAAAGACAGTTCCACAAAGTATCCCCTCCGAATATCAAGAGCTCCGAATTAATGCAGTCCACTCCAGGTGCACGGTTTCGTTTCGACCCAAACAATATAATATCTAAATTACAGGATACTTAATACAACAACGGACATTTGCAAAAATCGATGTAATAGGACGACATATACTAGATGGTAATGAAATGAACTATGTTAAGAAGAATTTTTATAAAAACAATATTAACATTGCGTCGGAAGAACAAATTTATTCCATGCTAAAACTTAAAGCATATTATAATCAAACAAACATAATTTTGGAAATCGAAATTCCACAATTTTACAAAGAAATCCTAACTTATTACCAAATTAAACCAATTCCTATAAATAATAATGAAATTTTAAAAACTAAAACCAATACCATTATCCTAAATTCCCAAAATTATATGGAAATAAACAAGCCTTGTCAAATAATAGAACGAACTTATTACTGTGAAAAAGAGCAAATATATAATATATCACACAAATGTATCCCAAAACTAGTACTAAATATGGACGCGAATTGTAAAACAATGGGAATTGAACCACACGACGAAATAGATTTCTTAGAAGGTACCTATATATTTCATCAGAAGCAGGAGTGAAACTAACGACAAATTGCAATATCAACAATCCAGTTGTTAAACGAAAGAAGTTGTTAAACTTCAAAAACTGTTCTATAACAATTAATGACCAAACATATTCAAATGCAAACACCAGGAAAATCAACAAAATAATGATAATACAGCCATTTGACGGCATTACTATAAAAACATCTATGGAACAGTTTGTTAGCCTTCCAAAATTATCGCAACAAACAATTAAAAATATCAAAATGTTGGAACACCATCAAACTTCAGCAAGAATTCACGATTCGATTGCAATTTCAACACTAATATTGATCGCTACGGTCAGCGCGATTATTTTTTATCTTTATAGAAAAAATAAATTATCATTTTCCCAAAGTTAAAGAAACCATCAAGGGATTCAACCAAGATATCGAAGTGAACCAACCAAATCAACCAAAAGACGTCGAGGACGAAATCAATCTTCGGAGGGAGGAGTTAAAACCACCTACCCACGTTCCAGCCAAGCATAGGTCATCCACATCATCGACATGTAGCTGACGTTGTGGTGGTAACTTATAGGACCTAGATTACCGCATCGGACTGTATACAAAAGCATACAGCAACTAAAAAAAAAATACCGGTTTAGTAAGAGAAAAAAAAATCGGATCATCAACGCGCGAGACATGTTATTCTCCTGCTTTGCAGCGGAGAGTACAACCGAGGAAAAAAAAAACTTAACTTATCTAACCATTATGATTTAAACATATATCTATTTATCAAAAAAAATCAAAATATCCCACATACCTTTACTAATTTTCTCGGTATAATTGACCAAATAGCCAATTTCAGCTTTATCACCAAAATTGCGGCAGGTAAATCACACACTCACAACTATATTTTCTCACAAAAAAAAAACAGTAAAGAAACAGAAAAACACAAGAACCAAATAAATGATTACACAATTGAATATCTCTATTTAGTATTTATCGGTTTTATTTAACTTTAAACACTTTTTTCTATATAGATACAAAAAAATAACTCAATACAAAACTAATGTTTAATAACAAATTTCTTTAAATCTAACACCAGAAAAAAACACAAAATTTTAGAACCACAACAATAACAATAAGTATTTGAAACACATATACAAACTAATCACGACAAACCCGAACTATCCGGCAAAATAAAACTGTCCCGCGTTACGGATTCGGGATCTGTTCCGCTTAATGGACAAACTTCAACTCTTTTTTTCCAAAAACGGATCCGCTATCCGTTCCGCTTGATGGACAAACTTCAACTTCATTTGAAGAAAATTATTTTTCTTCACCACCTAAAAAAAAAACGGGGAAATTTCCACATTTTAAAAACATAGAATGATTTCTTCCAATCCGAAATCAATAAATTAGAGGTGGGGGGAATTAATATATTATACATAATTAATAAACTTAATTAAGGGTTAATGCACCAAAAGTTAATGCACCCAAAAAAAAACGTTTTCATATGCATTGGAAATTTTTTTATAAAAAATTTGCTGAAAGCAAAAAAAAAAAAAATTGGAATATATTTTTATTTCAAAATAATAAAAAAAATTGTATGCACTTAATATCAAATTTCATTTTTTTCATAAAAAAAATGCTTGAAATTAGAGCACTACGCGCACGCTTATTACAATTAATGTATTTAAAACAAAAAAAAATATGTCAAATATCTTGACCTACAGAAGTATGAAATATGTGCGAGAATTGTGAGTGTTGGGAATTGGGATTGTAATGGGATAGAGGAACTCATCCCGTTACAGCGAACCATACATTGATAGTTTCGAATAAAACATTATTCATTTAAAAGAAATTTTGATGAAACCATTCATCAAATTTACATTTATGTATTACGATTTGTCTAAAGTTAGATCTTTGACAAAATAACAATTGTTATTTATTTGTATTTTTTTTTTTTTAATTCTAGATATTTTGCAGATTAGTTTTTATCAAAACTTAACAACATAATCAATTTAGGGAAATATTTTGAGATATTTTTTATTTGAAATACATACTTACTTTAAATCGTTGGAAGTTAAACTAAAAATACTACTAATTTTTATTATTTTATTTTATATTAATACATATTAAGGTAAACATTTAGGCAAATTAACTTCGATCCATAGGAATGTAAATAAAATGATATTTAATCAGCATTTCACTAATTTTTTCCCTCAAAAACTTTGATTTGACATAATTGATTATTCTTTTCACTGTTCTACCCAAAATTAAATTTGGTTTATCGTGAAAATAATTTTAACTAACTAACGGTAACGAATTTAAAAGTTTCTTAAACAATTTTCTCTTAGAATTTAATTCTGTACATGCATGTTAATTATAACACCAGTAATTGGAAACACATTTCAGGGTGGTCATTCTATGGTGCTATCTCGCACGTTTATTTCACAGTTAGAGACTTTTTTTGGCGATATTATAGTAAGGGGAAAAGTCTACAAATCCAACCCTGCGAAATGAATTTTATGGGGAAGTAGGATGAATTTTGTGGTATTTTGTCGATTATTTCTAACCTCAAATCAAGAGATATGAACATTTTTTATCGAGTGCTATTCATGGTAGTGAAATCACTATGAAAATAATTTTTTTAATAAAACTTAATTTTATTTTTTAATTTTGGTATTAAATATTCAAAAATTTTAAAATAAAATTAAGTTTTATTAAAAAAATATAAATAAATTCTTTCTTTTTTGTGAAAATTTTATTTTTCTATATACATAAAACCAAATTATGACTGATTGTTTTGTTAATCAAAATGGTATTTAAATATTTTTGTTGTGTATTTTATATTTATATTTATATATATATATATACATATATATATATATATATATATATATATATATATATATATATATATACATATATATATATATTTATATATACATATATATATATATATATATATATATATATATATACATATATATATATATATATATATATATATATATATATGAATATATATATATATATATATATATATATATATATATATATATATATATATATATATATATATATATATATTGTATACATGTATATGTATATACATGGAAACAAAAAACAACAAAATTATTTAAAATTGGTAATGAAAGTATTTTCGTACGGATATACATATACGTAATTTTTCACAAAAGATAGATATTAAAGTTCTCGAAAGTATTTTTTTTAAATAATATGTTTAAATAAAATATCACAAATTCACAAACAGAAAACAACATGGTTTGTTTACCAACATGGCATTATATATACATATTCATTCGTATTATAAATTCCCCCTCTTCAATTCACTTTAAAATTCATTATTGATGTGTAGTTCCATCCCATTTTGGTAATGGTGGTAATGGTTTAGGAATCAACTAAATATCGCGTATTTTTTAGTTCATCCATTTTTAATTAGACGTCGTAAGTGGCAAAAAAACAATTTTTTTATGGAATATTTTGTAATTTTCGATAGCGGAGATTTCAAATTTTATTTTAGACGCATGTTTTGGAATTTAAATATCGATCCATTTTGATTTTTGTTCTAGGTAAAGTAGAGCCTTAAGTAAAAGTAAGTAAAACACTGTATTTGTTGTATAAAAATTGTTCTAAAAAATTATAAACAATCGGAATTTGTTATAAACAATTTATTTATTTATAAAAAAATAAAAAAATTATCAAATACACTTGAAATATAAATTTTATAATTAATTTATAAATTTTTGAATAAAATTTAATAATAATTGGGGTGAATTAACAGACCAAATAAGCAAATAAGGAACATTCGCACATAATTTTGTGTGCGGTAATTTTATTTTATATATGAATATAAATATAAATATAAATATATATATATATATATAATATATATATATATATATATATATATAGAGATTCAATTTCAAATCGTTGAAGGGTTTGGACGTGGAATCGGTGAATATGCGATAAAATAAAAAATAAGCAAAAAGTGCAGTGATTGTATTTATTTTTTTTAATTATTTTATATAAGTACATATTGAACATAGTGAAAAAATTAAAAGTGCAGTGTTAGCTCTTTTTTTTCTTTATTTATTTTATATACACTCCCGGCCAAAATTATTGGGTCGATGAGTTTTTTCAATTTAAATTAAGGTGGTACACCAATATCAACATTGGTAAATCCACGCTAACCAGGGATCATACGAAGACAACCGAAAAGGGAAATTATGGCGGAAGGTTCTAACGATAAATTACCCCAGGTGGGTACCGATTTACTTCGGGAATCCCACTCCTCTGTTCAGGAGGGCTGTCCCACGGATTCTGGGGGGGACAACCAACCGCAAAGAAGTGGAAGGACGCTGTTGGCGAGTGACCAGGCCAAGGCACCCGGAAATACTACTGGAAACAAAGATGGAAGCTATAACATATTTAAACCATCAAAAAAGACAGGCAGATCTCCACCACATTACTCCTCGGTTCCCGAGCTTTCAATGTGGAGTGGCACGAAACGTCGTTGCGACGCAGAAGCCGAATTAGCAGAGCTAATCGCGACAATAGACCAGATCGAAAAGGAAGCCAGCGGATTGAGCTCGCTGGTGAGGGCTAATCCGACAACTAAAAATCAAATAAAGGATTCGGCGTCGAGGGTAAGAATGGCTGCACATAAGTTAGTCAATTTTAAGCAGATGCTACAGACTTGGAATAGCCAGCCGTCCGTAACCGAGAAGAAGCGCAGAACTGATAATGATGACCAACGAGTGTTACAGCAGAGCATAGCGACCCAAACTGATCTAAGCCCGATGCACAAGCAAACTGCGGCGAAGGAGAGGTCCACACAAACAAGGGATACACATGAGATTGAAAAGAGAACCGAGGAGCTCTGCAACATGATTAACTCAAACATGACAACACAGGATATCAGTGCGATTGTCTCAAAGGAGTGGCCACATAAAGTGTTTCGGGTAACACAAATTAGCCGCGACAGTTTTATGGACTGCGAAACGTTAACAAGAGCAATTTTTATTGACGGAAATAAACCAATCACTGAAGAATTGCATAATTTGGGAAAACAGGTACCAGGCTTCCAGCGACTATTAGATACCCAGTACTTCAAACCTGGGGACGTCGCTGTTATACGGAGCTCAGACAGGATCGAACTGAAAGGCCAGACACGCCCAGCTAATGATGGACGTACTCTGCTAGTTGGCCATGTGGATCAACAGGTAGACGATAAGCAACTTGAGGCGCAATTCATCGAGCTTGCGAGAGGAATGAAGACCGCTTCCCAGGAATGCCTAGAGTTGAGCATCACTTCAACAGTCAGAGACAGGCTAAAGCTGCGTAAGATAATGGAATGCTGCTATAGCGACAGTGGAGTGAGCATTAAAATCTGCGTGGGAGCAGAAAGAGGAAAACGCAATACTTTGAAAGGTGACGCAAAAGTGGAAAAGCCGAAACAAGCCGCACTGCCTGAACCAGAGCAAGGTTTCACAGAGGTCCAAAGACGTAAAGGGAAGCCAAGAAATAGGAAAGAGGCAGTTATAGTTAAAGCGAAGGGAAAAACGTACGCTGAGCTACTTAAAGCGGTGAAAGATGGTATCGATGTCAATGACCTAGGGGTGGAGATAACCGCCATAAAAAAGACAAAGACAGATGATCTTATGATCCACCTAAAGGGTGGTAAGAATAAAGCTGAATGCTTAAGAGAGTCAATTAGTGGAAAAGTACCGGGCGTTACGGCGATACACCAAAAAACCATGGCAGTGATACACATACGAGACCTGGAGGCAGGAACTGCCGCAGACGATGTAAAGAAGGATGTCCAAGCGGCACTGGAAGGGTGTCATACTGAAGAGATAATCGTGACTTCATTGAGGCCTACCCACTCCAATACGATGAACGCCACGGTAAAATTGCCGATACCGTGGGCTAAGCAGCTGGTGGAGCGTAAGCGCATCCGAATAGGATGGATCTCTTGCCGGATACAACTGCGTGTCGATGACCATCGCTGCTATAGGTGCTGGGGAAGAGGGCACACAGCAAGGAGTTGCGATGGACCTGACCGTAGAAACCTCTGCTTTAACTGTGGCGGGGACGGTCATAAGAGAAAAGAGTGCCGCCAAACACAACGTAAGCCGGTTATGGAGAACATGGAGGCAGAGAACTCGCCTGTAGATACAATAAAACAAACAGGAGAGCAAGCCACAGTATGCGAGTGATGCAAATTAACACGCATCGCAGTAGGCCGGCCCAGGACCTCCTTATCGCTACTGCCCGTAAAATGCAGGTCGACGTGGCCCTGGTGAGCGAGCCAAACCGGCGAACACTTCTAGGAGGAAACTGGTTGGCCGACTTAGATCAAGATGCCGCGCTAATCGTGCTTTCAAATGACGTTGCACTTACTAAAACCGGTAAAGGAAAGGGAGTGGTCTGGGTAGAACTAGAGGACGTTATCATTATGAGCTGTTACTTTTCTCCTAACAAATCTATGGAGGAATTCACCCTGAGACTGGACGAACTCAGCCTAATAGTCAGGAACCAGACCAAGGATTTGATTATTGCGGGCGACTTTAACTCAAAATCCCCGGAATGGGGTGGAGATGTACTAGACAATCGAGGGAAACTTTTGGGGGACTGGGCTGCATCCTGTAACCTCAGCAGTGTCAACACAGGGCAATCACCCACCTTCGAAAGAGGAAATTATGGTTCCTACCTAGATGTAACTTTCGTCTCTGAAAATTACATAAACCGAATCCGAAATTGGAAAGTCCTAGACGAGGAAAGTCTCAGCGATCACCGATATATTATATTCGGATTAAACACAGCTGTACCAGCTAGACTACAGGGGAATAGTGTCTCCATCAACCGAGGCTGGCAGGTCGGAGCAAGGAGTCAAACACGCCTTCGGAGCGCGATTCAACATCATTTTGACACCTCTAGCATAACATCACCAGCACAGTTAGTGGCAACTACCAGAAGAGCATGTGAAGATGCGTTAGAGTCTAGGGATCGAAATGGACGAAAAGCCGTTTACTGGTGGACTCCGGAAATCGCTGAACTTCGCAGACGCTGCAATCATGCCAGGCGAAGGCTTACAAGGGAGAACAGGCGCACTAGCGGACAAGCAGGCATATCCTTTCAACAAAACCTGAAGTGCGCTCGTGCCTACATGAGGAAGGCGATAGCGGAATCGAAGAGGAAATGCTGGAAATCCCTCTGTAACACAATCGAAGAGGATCCTTGGGGAGATGCATATAAGATTGTAATGAAGAAGTTTGGGCAAAAAACGCCTGCACTTTCCCCAGATATTACTAACACCGTAGTGGCTGCTCTCTTCCCGATGCATGACCTAGTGCAACATGGAAATATAAGTCCGCTAGAGATCCCACCTTTTACATCTGAGGAACTCTCTATGGCATGGCGGAAACTTAAAACGAAAAAAAGTGCCGGGCCAGATGGCATTCCATCAGAGGCCGTTAGAATCGCTTCAGAAATCCACCCAAAAAAGGTGTTACACGTGATGAACTTAGCCCTAGAAAACGGGGAGTTTCCTTGTATCTGGAAAATAGCGCGCCTAGTTCTGCTAAAAAAAGACGGAAAACCGGATGGTGTACCTACATCGTACAGACCACTTTGTCTGCTAGATACTTTCGGAAAACTCTTCGAACATTTGCTGTTACACAGACTGGCCAACGAAGTTGATAGAGCCGGCGGACTTGCTAATAATCAATTCGGATTTCGAGCAGGGCGCTCCACAACAGACGCTATAGCAGCAGTTATGAAGCTTGTAGATGCAGCCGCTGAGGGTACACAATATACGCGGCGCATCCCAGTAGTAATTACACTAGATATAAGAAATGCATTTAACAGCGCATCCTGGGAGTTAATTCTAAAAGGACTAAATAACTTCAAAGTTAGCCCATATCTGACGAAGGTACTTCAAAGCTACCTGAGTGAGCGACGAATTATTGTGGAAGCTGGAGGTACAGCAACCCAAATGGAGGTTACAAGTGGAGTTCCCCAAGGATCTATCCTAGGACCTATGCTTTGGAACATCTTGTACGATGGCATCCTTCGAATTCAGCTACCCGAAGATGCCAATTTGGTCGGGTACGCGGATGATTTAGCACTTGTTGTCTCTGGCAGACACGAGCAGCAACTAGTTGAACGAGTGGAAGCGGGAGTAGAGGTGATTTCCAGATGGCTTCGTATTCATCGGATGCAATTGGCTCCAGAAAAGACTGAAGCGGTTGTAATGGCAGGCCGAAGAGTGCTCCAATCCATCTCCTTCAAAGTGGAAGGAGTTAAAGTAACACCGACAACCCACATCAAGTACCTGGGTGTATGGCTAGACTACCGTCGCGGCTTTCAAGAGCATGTAAGGCAAATTACGACAAAGGCGATCCGGACAACAAAAGGGCTCATCGGATTGATGACAAATGTTGGTGGACCAAGCGCCGGAAAAAGGAAACTGCTCTCATCAGTTGTTTTATCCGCAATACTTTACGGAGCACCCATCTGGATACGAGCTTTAGATATTGCAAGGGCGTCCGAGCAGCTCGAACGCGTACAACGTACTCTGGCACTGCGTATATGTAGTGCTTACAGAACGGTAGGAAAGGAAGCAGCTTTCGTGATAGCAAACATGCCACCGGCCACTTTAATGGCGAAATATAGACTAGCGGTTCTTCAGGGAACACCAAGCGTTGAGGCCAAAGAGGAATTAATGCAAAAATGGCAGGCACGTTGGGAGAGTGCCGACACTGGATCATGGACCAGAGAGCTCATTCCGAGTCTAAGGGAATGGGTGAATCGTAAGCATGGGGAGACGAACTTTCATCTGACACAGTTCCTGACAGGTCACGGCTGCTTCAATAGCTATCTGTACCGAATGCATATTAAGGATACTCCTAACTGCGCATACTGTGAAGAGGATGACACACCAGAGCATACGATAATGTACTGTGCAAGGTGGGAAGAAACGAGGAAGAAGTGTACCGATACTGTAGGAGAGATGACACCACGGAATATTATCTCGAAGATGGTAGAGGAGGAGAATAGTTGGTACGCTATAAGCAAAATGATTACGGTAATATTGACCATAAAAATGAGGGAAGAAGCGAGCACAACGACTTGAACAAACAAGGAGACAATAGACATCCAGCGGTCGAAGTAATGCAAACTTTGTGGTACCGAGCGCTGCGAGGAGCTGAGGTAGGGGGTTTTTTAGTCGGTAAGAGTCCGGCACAACGTCCATGAGGATTTTCCCCCTACTGGGAAAAAAAAAAAAAAAAAAAAAAAAAAAAAAATATATATATATATATATATATATATATATATATATATTATTATATATATATATATATATATATATATATATATATATATATATATATATACATATATGTATATGTATATGGAAATAAAATTATATAAAATAAAATTACCACTTATATACATATATATTATCCAATTATGGAAAAAAAATACTTTTAAATAAGATAAAATTGAAAATTGACATATGTATTTGTTTAATGACGTCACCAAAGATAATTCCAGTCTAATTAAAATAAAAAAAACTATGTAAATTGATTACTTTTGTTATAATTTTGTGAGAAAAAAAATTACGTTTCCATATAAATCCAATAGTACACAGCCACAATGACGTTAAGTTTTAGTACATAGTCACACAACCTCTCCATTGCTTTTTTTACCAAAATGGGATTGAACTATTTTTCTTGTTTTTTTTGCCACTAGTAATAGTAGGACGGAAGGATATTGTAGTCTTTTTCATTCAAATCAATAAGCGACGTGATGTTATTCATCGACAATTCATCCACGTAAACTACGACAATTTATAATTTCCCCACTTTGTAATCGCCTAATATGAGATAGCACCACAGAATGACCACCTTGGTCATTTTACTTCTTTGAATAGTAACCAAAATTATCTTAAATAAATTTATTTATTATTTCTGGAGTTTGGTCTTTCTTTAGAAGTTTTGACAAATGGTAAATAAAATAACATATGTATGTACATATGTATTTACATATGTATTTACATTTCATATTAGTTTAATAACAATCAAACAAAAACACAATACATACAAAAATATTAATTCACATAACAAAACAATTAATCATCCTAAACCTAAAAATTAAAATACATATGTATGTGTATTACTATCCATTCAAAAACACCCAATAATCTCTATAGTATAAAAAAAATATAACTCATTTGCTTAATTCTTTTTTATAAATGAATCCAGAGTTGATTGAAGCGTCTTTTTCTCAACTAAATATGACTGAAAAATATTTTCTGTTTGAGCAATTGATGTTATCATTTGAGGACACTTATTTATTGCAAAATGTTTTAAAGTTTCTAAACTGTTGGCGATTCCAGAATATGTCGGCAGAGGTTTTTCATTTTCTAACGGTTCTTCATCAATTGCATGGAAAATTTCATCTGTATCTGGTCATTCACATTTATCCAGTGATTCATCCAATGCAACAAAGTTCTCAGTTTCGTTTTCCGACAGTGATGGTATGATTATAATTGTATCACCAGCACTTACCTCAACTGAGTTTGACTTAGCATTACCAAGCTCGGCATTTATTGAAAAGCCAGCTTTTCGGAAACAATTCTGTATTGTTTCTGGTTTAACTGATGTCCAGGATGACGCTATGGTTAAAAAAGTTTGTGATACAATAGTTGTCATTAAAGATTTTCTATAGTACGTCTTAAAATTCTTCATGATCCCTTGATCCAACGGTTGTATCTTAGGACTGGTGTTTGGTGGAAAGAATTTCAAATTAATATTTGAGAGTTTAATATTTGTATGAGCTTTGCAGTTATCCACCGTTAACAAAATGTGTCTATTAGGATTTTTCATTTGTTTATTAATCATTTTGAGCCATTCCTCCAAAATTACGCTTGTCATCCAAGATTTTTGATTAATTTTCGAGATTTCCAAGTAACTGATCGATTTTAATTTTTTAAATGGCCGTGGTTTTCGAGCTTTACCAATTACTAGAAGTTTACGTTTTTCCCTTGAATGCTTGCACATAATAGTATTGTAAAGTGGTAACCAGGGATGCCATAAAAAAAATTAAGAAAATAACGTAAAAAAAAATAAGAATGCGATAAATGGCATTTCTGTGTATTCGCCCATGGAAAAAATAACGTAAGGTAAAAAATCCAACGAAACCTCGTTAAATTTCATCTGTCACATAAAAAAAATTAGGAATGCGAAATTTTTCGCCCAAACATAAGAAAAAATAAGAGAGATGGCAAAACAGATGTTTTATTTGATATTTTAAGGAAAACAAAAGGGAATAATATTTTCATGCGGTGGTAGCCATTTTAATATTTCTATCTTATGATTATTTTTTTCATACATATGTATATATCTAATTAAATTGTATCAATAATTTTTATTAAGTGTGATAATAAATAAAATATTGGAAATTTTATTGTTCTGCTGTTACGATTTGATTAGATTTCATCATAGTTTAAGAAATTATTTATTAAAATTTGATTTTAAGGAAATAATAGGACATAGTTAACAATATATATATAGTTAACACACGTTTAATTTGAAATCTAAACTGTTTTAATTGAAAAATTAATGTTTTATTCGAAATACTCAAAATCAAAAATGTAAACAAAACAAACGCGGCCACATAAAGTGGTAACCAGGGATGACTTAAAAAAAATTAGGAAATTAACGTAAAAAAAATTAAGAGTTCGATAAATGGCATTTCTGTGTATTCGCCCATGGAAAAAATAACGTAACGTAAAAAATTCAACGAAACCTCGTTAAATTTCATCTGTCACTTAAAAAAAATTAGGGATGCGAAATTTTTCGGTCAAACTTAAGAAAAATTAAAAGGGAATAGAAAAAAACAAATATTTTTTGGTAAACAAACGTGAATAGTATTTTGATAGATGCCATTTTTAATTTTCTCATTAAATTTTATTTTTTTCGTATTCATTATATTTCTATAATTTAATTTAATTTTTTTCAGATATATCTGTGATTTAGTGCTTTCTTGTGAAATTAATTTATATTTTTTATACGTAAAAATAAATAGTTCGAGGAAATTTTATCGTTGGCAGGTAAAATTATTCTCACTATGGTAATATGGGTGGTTTATTGTATTTGAACCTCACCCTCTTATTTCGATATATTTCAGCCTACAAATTGTGTTTTTTATTATATGAGTATACATAGTTGTCATCTCACCATACCTGATTTAATTTCATCGTTGTTTGCGGAGTTATATTGTATGTAGTTAACAATATTGAATATTATCTAAACTTACAATTTGAGAACTAACTCAAAAACTAATGGATTGAAACACTTATTAGTTTTATTTATTAACTATAATAATAATTGTATCTGCTATTTTCTACATATTACTCTAAATATATTAAACATATAATGTAATACACAAAAAATTACTAGTTATGCAAAATGTAAACAAAATGCTGTCACTTAAGAATTATTAAGTTTCTATGGTTTGAATGTCAAAAAAAAACAAAAATAATTGGTTTCGTTAAAATTCTTAATTTTTTTTAAGTTCATAATTTTTCTATGGTTGACTCTTAAGAATTATTATGTTGCTATGGTTTGAATGTCAAAAAAAAAGAAAAACAATTGGTTTCGATAAAATACTTATTTTTTTTATGTTTAAGGTGATCATCAAAACCAACACAAATGTATAGTAGTTTTCAAATCTCGCTGGAATTCTGACAGTTATCGCGCAGAAAGAATATGGCGGATACACAGTGATGTATTAAGTACAATAATTCATGTTTATTGTTTACATTAATCTTAAAATGTTGTATTTGTATTTAAATGGAAAAGGAACGTTTTTAATCACAAAATGTTTTTATAATTTAACTTATAATCACGGACACTTTTGAAATTAATATTTAATTCGATAAATTAAGAATTAAATTGAAAACTGATTTTTCTTTTTATGTTGTTGTGGTTTTGTTCGATATGAATGTCATTTGGTCATTTATTTTCCTTAGTCGGTACCAAAATTAAATGTTGACATTGTTTCCCAAAGGCGTGCAATTTTTTTTTGACCTATTAATTTTCACTTGAAATATGATTGTAATAACATAAATACATAATCATTTTGAATGTTTTGTGTATTAAAACTGAAATATAATTCTTTTTATTGGTTATTTATTATTTTATTTAAGTTTACTACCTTAGATAAATGCGACCCATCAAAATTTTTATAATTTTTTTTTCTACATCACTGAAAGCTACGCAGAACAATTAAAAAAAAGTTTTTTTTAAGATCTGAATAGGACTATACTACAAGCATGATTGTGACCAATATTATTTAATTTACTATGCGCTTATATTTGAAAGTATTGGTGATCGATACACTATACAAATGAGTGAGAATTTACCTAAAAATTGTATTTAATGCCTCTATTCCATTGTGAAAAATTTACTGTCAGCAAAACCAAAATGGGATAAAAATATAGATTTGCTGGTGGTGCGAAAGAAACAAAAAACTTCATCAGCAACATTTTACTGGAGAGAAAAATGTGTTTGTGTTAGTGTGTTGCCATAATTTATTATAGAAAAGTATCAAGTTGAGTATTTTTTATGGCAACATTGACACACATCGACATAAAAATGGTGTGCGGATACGAAATTTTTTTCACACACACACATGTTTGGATATTTTTATGGTCAAATGTTATTTTGTTGTACATTTTTTTTTAATATTTCAGACGTTATAATAATAAATTATTATTATTATTATTATTAATTATATTACAATAAATTATTTATTAGGTAATAGCATATGAATAAATGAATAAAATTATGTTCGCACTCTAGACATAAAAAAAATTATGAAATTTGTTGGTTATGTTACAGAAGCTGTCAAAACGTAACCATAAAAGTTTCGCTATAAAATAAAAAATAAAAAAACTACTATCTCTATCACACTAATCGAATTTTTTCTTTTCTTTCTCCTTTCATTATGGCAACAAAAAAATGTTGTCAGTAAATTTTTCACAATGGAATACAGGCTTAAAGCCCCTATTCCATTGTGAAAAATTTACTTATTGTAATATAATTAATAATAATAACAACAATAATTTATTATTATAACGTCTGAAATATTAAAAAAAAATGTACAACAAAATAATATTTGACCATAAAAAAATCCAAACATGTGTGTGTGTGAAAAAAATTTCGTATGCGCACACAATTTTTATGTCGATGTGTGTAAATGTTGCCATAAAAAATACTCAACTTGATACTTTTCTATAATAAATTATGGCAACACACTAACACAAACACATTTTTCTCTCCAGTAAAATTTTGCTGATGAAGTTTTTTGTTTCTTTCGCACCACCAGCAAATCTATATTTTTATCCCATTTTGGTTTTACTGACAGCAAATTTTTCACAATGGAATAGAGGCTTAAAACAAAACCAACGACATGTGCAGAGAAAATATGGTATAGAAATATGGAAAAAAACGTAATATTCTCTTTTAAATTATAGATTATATCCGTTAGTACATTCTTGGTTATTCCTTAACTTTATTACATTATAAAATTTGTAGAGAAACATTTTGTGTGCTGCTAATGTTGCTTAATTTTTGTTTTAGATTAATTAAGGTAAAGTAATTAAGGTTTGAAAATCGTTAAATGATTTAAAAAAATTAATTTTATGATCTCAGAAAGAGTTGCAAAAAGAAAGAAAGCAAACGTACTAACAAACTTTATATTAAGGAGAGAGTGAAACGTAATTTATCAATGATTTTTTTATTTAATTTGGTGTGATGAGAGTTTTTTTATTCTATTTTCGCACTAACACTTTCAAGTATAAACTATTAAATGTAAGAGGGTATCTGTGTTCTCACTGACTGAATCAGGCTTGAAGGACATTTGTGTTGGTTTTGGTATATACCAAAACCGTCTATAATTTATTATAGACGGTTTTGTATATACACATTTCTTATTTGGATATTATAAAAACGCACTAACACTTAAATTTACTTTGTACTTTTTGTTTAATGGTATCTGCCAAAACCGTCATAAGATACAAGCCAAATTGACTATTTCCTACGCAGATACTAGCTTAATTTCACCTCCTATTTCTTTTCGTGTTAGTGAAAATTATGAAAAAACAAGAGAATATATAATAGAAACAAAATGAGAAAATATATATATTGTTTTATTTACAATATACGTGCAGGGTGTTTCCAATTACTGGTGTTATAATAACATTGCATGTACAGAATTAAATTCTAACAAAATTGTTTAAGTAACTTTTAAATTTCTTATTGTTAAACCGTTATAACGGATTAAATCGAAAATTATTTTCACGATAAGTAAATTTAATTCTGAGTAGAACAGTGAAAAGTAAAATCTATTATGTCAAATCAAAGGTTATGAGGGGTAAAAATTACCAGTAATTGGAAACACCCTGTATAGATATTATAGAAACAAAATAAATAAAATAATATATTGCACCTGCACGTTAAAAAATTTAATTCCCAACAACAAATTTTAATTTTATATATAATTATTTTCTATTTCTCTTCTCTAAATATTTTGTTATTGTGCAGCAGATTTTTTGCGTTTGGTTTCTTCACTTGTTACTCAATATTGTATATTTTATCCTACTCTTTTTTCTATACACAAAATGATATGACACCAATACCTACAAAATAGATTTTTTCCGTTTTTCGAGTTTATTTTATATCGTGTATGTACACTGCTATAGGAGGGTAAACAAATCATAGTAATGTTAAATGAATTTGGCTTGTATCTTATGACGGTTTTGGTATCTGCGTACGGCGCCTACCGCGCGGCTTGTATAATACATTTGTGTTGGTTTTGGTTAGTGCGAAAATAGAATAAAAATACTCTCTTCACACCAAAATAAATAATAAATTCATTGACCAATTACATTTTTTTTTTCGCTTTATCCTTGAAATAAAGGTTGTTAGTACGTTTGTTTTCTACCGTATTTCTTTCTGAGATCATAAACATTAATTTTTGTTTAATCATTTAACAATTTTTAAATCTTAATTACTTTACTTTAATAATTTAAAACATAAATTAATCAACAGGAACAGCACATAAAATGTTCTCTCCAAATTTTATAATGTTATTAAGTTAAGGAATAACCAACAATGTACTAACGAATATAATCTATCATTTAAAAGAGAATATTACCTTTTTTTTTTTGATATTTCTATACCATATTTATTGATTCTAATAGGGAGACCGCTTGAAGTGTGAGAATTATCGCGGTATAGCTCTCCTTTGCACAGCATATAAGTTACTGTCCTACATTATATTGGATAGAATCACCCCTCTAGCGAAGGGCCTGGTTGGTGACTATCAAGGAGGATTTTGTCCGAATCGATCAATCACTGATCAGGTCTTTTCGCTGCGGATGATTCTATCTAAATATTATAAAACTTCCATCCCCGTGCATCAGGTGTTCCTGGATTTTCGGGAATCCTATGACTCGATCAATCGAGAGAGTCTGTGGTCTGCGCTGGAATATCTAGGTATGCCAACAAAAATTGTACGATTGTGTAGTATGACAGTGACACAGTCTCAATGCTGTGTTAAAGTTGAGAACAGGCTATCAAGAATTTTTGCAGTTAGCTCGGGTGTTCGGCAGGGAGATGCTCTGTCCCCGATACTCTTTAATCTCATGTTGGAGTACATCTTTCGTAAAACTGAAACACCTCAGCGCAACATCTTATATTGCCAGTCCAATCAGGTGCTTGCATATGCAGATGACATATGCGTGATTGGACTGAATAGCAACGGAGTGAAGGAAATACTTGATCCGCTTGTAGAGTTTTCAGCTTCTGTTGGACTCCAGATCAATGAGTCAAAAACGAAATACATGATCTCTGGTTACAGGGACAATGGCGCACCAGGTTTTAGTAGTGGCCACTACACGTTTGAAGGAGTGAGGAGGTTCAAATATTTGGGCTCTCTCATTACTCATGATAAAAGTGTGGGTGAGGATATTAAAGTGCGGCTGGCAGCTGGCAGTCGTGCTTTGTATCCTCTAAGGCCACTGCTGAAATCTAAACACCTATCAAGTGAAGGCATATACCGAGCGCTGTACAATATCTTAGCGAGTACGTTGGCTCGGTCACGTTCTGCGTGCTGATCCGGAACGAATTGTGCAGTGATCTCTGAAAGGAGAGCCACCATATGGTATAGGCGCAGAGGTGGTTGCCCATAAGTATCCAAGGGTACCCGTTGGCTCCTTACGTCTTGATTATCTGAAATACGAATATTTTATTTTGCTCACACGCCTCTATTACCACTAATTTTGAAATTTCACGACAAAAAAAAAAAGAAATTTGATATATAATTATTAACACTTTATTAAAACATATACTAATAATTTAACACTTAAATTAAATATGTATTATACACTACAGAAAAAAAAATTGAATAATGTAAGTTTTTTTGTATTTTGATAATGCAATGTAGGGATGTATAGAGGTATATATATATATATATATATATATATATATATATATATATATATATATATATATATATATATATATATATATATATATATATATATATATATATATATATATATATATATATATATATATATATATATATATATATATATATATATATATATATATATATATATATATATATATATATATATATATATATATATTTTTTTTTTTTTTAATATATATATATATATATATATATCCGAGGGCCCGCTAATCAGCCGCTCCACAATATATCTATAGTCCGTTTTTTTTCTTTTCTTCGATGAACCTTATGTTTCTTCTTTTTTTTTTTTGTTAAAATAAAAAAAAATCAGCTGGTTTCTACCCACAACACGTTTCTGTCGCTAATACTGACAATAAAACCAACTCCGAATCACGGCACTATTTGTTTAAGAGTTTAGTTTTATTGTTAATTTTGAATTTTTTTTTTGTATAAATTAAATTGTAGAACTTGGTGCGGTGGCCTCTCACAACAATTGATTTAATATTTTTCAGATAATTTATTTCGGCATTGATACAATGACAGATAAAATTTCGCTATGACCATTGCCTGATCTAAACAATACAAACGTACGTGACCTCACGAGACAAAGCATCACCGCAGATTGGTCCAAATACTATTCCCGCGCAAAAATAAAACAATCAGTTCATTGACCTCAAACGAATACTATGTATTTACGCAATACTGCATTACCACAACAACAACAAAAATATTTAAAAAATAAAACAAGCCGTAAAAAATAATTTTTAGAACAAATCGGTATGGTTAATGTGTTGGGACTGTATAAAACCGTCCTATTTACGGAGGTGGTCAGAGTATATTATATTTTCTAATTTTTTTTCTTTATATATTCTCTTGTTTTCACTAGCACTAATAGAAATAGGAGGTGACATTAAGTTAGTATTTGGCTTGTATCTTGTAACGGGTTGGCTTATATACATGGACTGATTCAAAATTAGTCTAAATTTTGATATGGTTGTGATTTTGATATGGAGAATAGACGAAACGACTAGTATGTCTAGGTAAGAGAAGTAGAGAAAACATTTGTGCATTTCACTTACGCATTTGAACGATATGAAATAGTCCAATTATAATAAGTAAATTAAAACATACACAATGTGTTGTACATGATTTTTAAAGCGGTATTGTATAGCAGCATAAATATTACACATGGACTGATTTGTATAATTAGCCCAGAGTATAGGGAATATTATTGATCCAGAGAGACATTTGTTGTGGCTGATATTTTATGGGTCGGCTTAGCCCAACTATCCCATTACGTAGAACCGCCACCGTTTTTTCTGGAATTCGATCGTTAATATTACCAAACCAGGGGCCTCAACTGACCATTGCACCACTATCTCATACGTGAAAATCTCTTTGTATATAAGAAATTAAGGTTATCTTTGATGTAAATCGAAAACAAAATTGTTTTCATTTAATTGCGTATTAAAGTGTTATACTCGGAACATAGCGAAATGCACGAGACGTTTCGACTGTGAAGATCTGATAAATGAAGATCAGAAGAAACAATATCGAGATCTTGGCAGCGACAACATTGAGGAAGCTAATTATCAGTGTAACTCCACCAACTTTCAGTACCTCTTGGAGGTATTGAAAGTTCGCGAAATTTCTTTAAAGGAATTACTGGATTGCATCATACTTTCAGGCCTACGTCAACCGCCAATCGGGATCGGGATGGAAACCTCTGCGTCAACATCGACGCAGTACTCGACGCATGAAGTGGACACTTTACCGACCTGCTTGGTGTTTATCAGGCGTTACAGACTGTTGGTGAGTCACCTCTAATGCAGACTGCGGAGATTTGCACTGAAGATCCATCCAATGAGGAATTTACTAAGGCCAAGCAGATATTAAAACGAAACCGCTCACATGGGGTGAACTGCATTAATCCGAAGCTCTTGATATTTGGAGGGGATACTTTGTGGAAATGTGTTTTCGACCTTATTCGATTTGTATGGCGAACCGAAGTTATGCCTGATGAATGGAAAGTGGCCGCGATATGCCCCAATATTCAAAAAGGAAGACCGCTTGTAGCGAGAGAATTATTTCGGTTTGCACAGCATATACAAGTTACTGTCCTATATTATATTGGATGATGGTGACCATCAAGGAGGATTTCGTCCAAATCCATCAGACACTGATCAGGTCTTTTTGCTGCGGATGATTCTATCCAAATATTATGAGACATCCATCCCTGTACATCAGGTGTTCTTGGATTTCCGGCAGGCCCTTGACTCGATTAATCGAGAGAGTTTGTGGTCTGCCCTGGAATACTACTATATACCAGTGGCCACTATACACGTTTGAGGGAGTGGGTAGGTTCAAATATTTGGGCTCATGATAGCAGTGTGGGTGAGGATATTAAAGAGCGGCTGGCATGTGGTAGTCGTGCTTTGTATCCTCTAAGGCCACAGCTAAACTCTAAACACCTATCAAGTACCGTGTAGCTGAAGCTGTACAAAGCGTCAGACCGGTTGTTATGTATGGCTGTGAAAGTTGGGCGGTGACGGATAAGTTCGAGAGATGGCTAATTACATTTGAGAGAAAAATCATGCGTGTGATTTACGCCCCAAAACGAAAAGTAGTTGGGACATATCGAACTCTGTACAATATCTAGATCAGAGATCTGATTGTAATCCCCTATATTTTACATGAAGTAATATCTCAGCGAGTACGCTATGACTCGGTTACGTTGTACGTGCCGATGCGGAACGAATTGTGCAGCGATCTCTGAAAGGGGAGCCCCCATATGATAGGCGTAGAGGTCGTTGAAGGTGACGTTGGCTCTACGGTGTAGAGAGCGACTTAGCTTCTTTAGATTGCATAAGATAGTGACCAAGCTCAGGATCGAAGCCTTTGGAGCCAAATTGTTGACTCAGTCTGCCTTTTAAACTATTTATTATTACTCGCTTCGGTATTCGATTAAAGGAAATGTATATGCATTCGTTTGCGATGGCCAATTTATATATTATATTCGTTAAATTAAACCATTTTAATTACCAACTATCCTGTCCGTGTACTTAAAAAAAGTTCAACTCTCATTCACGTTTTAAGTTTTCTTCATACATATAGGTATACGTGTATTACTCTGCATACGCCATTGTAATTCGCATTCAATTAAATTTATGTGTGTGATCACACACTTCAATTTCACTTTCTATTATTTAACAATTACTCTTCTTCTTTCACTCGTTTTTTTTCATTTTCATTATTACAATTAATTTGAATCGAACTTGATTCATTGAATTTTGATATGTATGCTTGTAGAATGTAGTTACTACATATATGTATGTATATGTAAATTAAAATAAATGTATATTACAAACTGTTTCACAAAAAGGTGGATAATGAATTGGAATTATTTATATAGTCGTTTGAATTATGGGAGACCACAGTTTAATTCTTCTGACCATTTAACTACTTGTTTAATATAGTCGCTTACACGCAGTATAATCCACCATGAGTTTAGGAATTATCCACTACCCTTTATAATTCGGTATTATGTACTCTTGTAGTGCATAATAGTTTCAAAACATCAAAGTTGAGTATACGTACATGTTTAGAATTCCACTTAATTTTGGGTTGGTATGGTTTTATCAAAACACATAATTCCGACAAAAAAAAAAAATACCGAAAGAAGTTTTTAAAAAACTAATCCCGAAAAACGAAAGTTTTAAAAATTCAAGTACTGAATTTTGAAATTTCGAGATACACAAAATACCGAAAAACGAAATCCCGAAACATATACTGAAAAATATAGATATCAGATGTTTTAAACCGTCGCTGTTGAAAACAGCTGATTATGAACTTGTAACAAATAAAACAAAAAATTAAATTTTGACGAAAAATATACTCTAGCCGATCTCAGTATACTCTGGCAAATCGTCAGGAATAGTCTCACGCTTGAACAACGCTACGAAATTATTCAAATTTACTTTGAAACTCAGTCGTCGATTCGCGCAACTTATAGACGACTTCGTGATTTTTATACCGCACATAATCGTCCATCTGAGCTTTTTTCTCGCTCAGTTTATCTTTTCTAGCAGCTAGAAAAGTCGGAATAAAAACCAGTGTCATAATACCATAAGTAAATTTAGACTACATAGTTCAATTTTTCCTATCTTTTAATTTTTTTTAAATATTGTTTTCACCACACAACAAACACGAAAACTAATTTCAACTTTACATCAAAAAAATTTTTTATTTCTGGTAATTTTATACTATGCTATATACATTATAACAGATATATTTCTAAATAAGAACTGCCCATCGCGTACATCCAACAATTATTTATATTTCCCCAATACAATAGATCATTCCACCAATAAACATTTTAACTGGATAGTCCCGTATTGATTCCCCTATATATTATTTTACGCGCGCATTTTCTAAGTGGTGTAATTATAGGTAAGTGTGTTCATAAATTAATCAACATCAGGGATGATAAACTGATTAAACTTGGAACGATCGGGCGGTCGTTACATTACGTTTGGTCATAATTCAGCTTGAAAAGTGGGCGATACATCGTTTGAAAGATAAAGTGCATGGAAACACCCTTAAAACAGAATCATTGATTAATATTGTAAACTTCTAAAATGCCAAAAATACCCTCTATTCCACGCTTTCATCATCTACAGCTTTTATAATTGTAGTGCACGGTTGCACGAAAATATTAATACAACCAGCGGTTGAGCTAAAATTGTTTTTTCATTTCACAACCGAAATTCAATTCAATTTAATTAGTTTTTGCACTCTACTTGGAAATATTAACATTTTCAATCGATATTCAATAAAAACTCAAAATCAAAATATTAACAGGTTAAATATTTAATTTTATTTTCAAATTTGTATTTTTTTTAAAAATACGTATTGAAAAATGTAATTATAATAATAATAATAACAGTTTTGAAAGGTCATTACTGGCCTCAACTACTGTATCAACAATTTGGCTCCAACGGTTTCGATCCTGGGTTTGGTCTTCATACTGCCTTATACAACTGCAACTTATATACTGCCTGCAACGACTTCTGCGCCTACCATATGGTGGCTCTCCTTTCAGACCGTTGTACAATTCGTTCCGGATCAGGACGCAGAACGTGGCCGAGCCAGCGTACTCGCTTAGATCTTGCTTCATGTGCAATATCGGGGATCTTCATCAGATCTCTGATCTCGATTTGGTACAGAGTGCGGTCTTCCCTTCGTTGCGTTATTTAAACCAATCATGCATATGTCATATGTAAGCACCTGATTAGAATGACGATATAAGATGTTGCGCTGGAGTGTTTCAGTTTTATGAATAATATACTTCAACATGAGATTAAAGAGTATCAGGAATACCTGTCGATCACCAGAGTTAACTGCAAAAATGGTCGATAGCCTGTTCTCAACTTTAAGACAGTATTGAGACTGCATCACTGTCATTCTACACAGTCGTACCAATTTTGATAGCATTCCTAGATATTCCAGAGTAGACCATAAACTCTCTCGATTGATTGAGTCATAGGCCTGCCGGAAATCCAGGAACACCTGATGTACGGAGATAGATATCTCGTTATATTTAGACAGAATCATCCGTAGCAAAAAAACCTGATCAGTGACTGTTCGATTCGTACGAAATCCTCGTTAATAGTCACCAACTAAACCTTCCACTAAAGGGGGGATTCTATCCAATATAATGTAGGACAGTAACTTGTATGCTGTGCCAAGGAGAGCTATTCAATGATAATCCTCACACTTCAAGCGGTCTTCCTTCTTGAATATGGGGCACATCGCGTTTTTTTTCCATTCATCAGGCATAACTTCGGTTCGCCATACTAATCGAATAAGGTCGAAAGACACTTCCAGAAAGTATCCTAAGTAAAGGTGACTCAGCTACAGTCTGTGGCGCATGATCAACACCAAGCACGTCGGTAAAGTGTCCACTCCATGCGTCGAGTACGGCATCGATGTTGACATAGAGGTTTCCATCCCGGTCTCGAATGGCGGTTGACGCAGGCCTGAAAGTATGGTGCAATCCAGTAATTCTTTTAATGAAATTACGTGAACTGCGCTCATTGCTGAGTTGCTGTATTTTCCGAACCTCCTCAACTAATGGCGGTTTACCAGTGAACACCAATTTTAAATAATTTTCAACTGAAAACTGCAAATGCGTTTTTGAAATTTTCTTAATTTAATTTTCAGATCTCTTAGTTTTATTCGGCAATTCATCACAAACATATGATGTTTATTTTCGTGAAAAACTCTGTCCTAATGATTTGAAGATTTAGTTAGATATCTATGGTTTACATATTTAAATTGTTTGTTTAAAAGTATTGTGGTCATGTTTTAAAGTTTAAATATTGATATACACCGTTATATAATTCAACTGTAGAAGCCCATAAATAGAGCTGGCCACCAAAAAACCTGACAACAGTGATATCGTTTGTTTTGCGTGTTCTGCAAAATTTAATTAATTTTTGTTTTACTTACAGAATTCAGTGATATTGTGTCAGTTGAGGTGCCGGGCGCAGAAGGAAATATTAAGCCTCTCAAAAAAATCAAATAGGCATTTTGGGGTTGGTGACATATTTGAACATAATCCTAAGGGTACAAAATCCCAATGATATTTAATACCGAGCGTACAAAATTCGGAGGGCCGAGAGCATAAAACCCAGAGGGTATAAAATCACGAAGCGTTTTACAAAAGCTTGCTTTGCTCTTAAATCTCGTTTCGCTCAACATACATACATGTAATCGTATGGCTTACATGTCTTTTCTGGAAATGCTTGTTTTCTGATTGGATTAATTTGGTTTGAATGAACAATGCGGATAAAATAAAGTTTTCTTTCTGTTTTTAGCATTCAAGTGATTTATTTGACAGAGCAGTGCGGAAAATATATATCATCGGATTTTTAACCGCATTCAGAATTCACATATATATAATTTTAGGCAAAGGTAACAAAGAGAAACCTTATATCCCCGCCTGGTCTCTACCATTCATTTGAAAATTTACCCGATTTTCATGAAATAAAAGCAAGTTTATAGACTTTGACGTTGACCAGCCTTGGATAATTTTAATATGTTTAAAATCTGTAAGTATAGACGAATTCTATTAATATTGACCCACAATGATTTTATTGATCATTTTTTTCAGTAAAACAAAAGTGCATTGCAATAATTGCGAATTTTAATATATCATCAATTATTTACAATCGAATTGATTTTGCAATTCACTAATAAAACAATAACGGAAGAAAATATTAAGATATATTATTCGATTATGCTTTGTGGCAAAAACTCTAGAATATTATAAAGACAATTAAAAAATAAAAAGAAGTTATTTGGTGTTTACTGTTTAATATGTACATACTACTTTAAATACTTAACATGTGACTTAATCTAAATTAAAAAAGTTTAATAAATCTAAATAGCTTTCAAAGCGTCTATATATATACCCCTTCAAGACATTATTTAAATATGTATTTAGGTAGTTGTATGTTTTAATATATACCACTAAATAAGTGTTTTTATCACACGAATAATCCACTTAATCGAAATAATCGAAATTTATTTTATTTTCATTTCACCTAAATGAGATATTTATTATTTCCAGTAAACGTATAATTACCGTACGCGTATTTTAATTGATTTATTTAGTATTAACCGTTTTCTTTTCGGCAACG